>JABUQX010021177.1:0-65000 GCA_015478945.1 Trachelipus rathkii | reverse complement strand
ATTATTAATATTATTAATATTAATAATATTATTAGTATTATTAATATTATTAATATTATTAATATTATTATTATTATTATTATTATTATTATTATTATTATTATTATTATTATTATTATTATTATTATTATTATTTTATTATTATTATTATTATTATTATTTTTATTATTATTATTATTATTATTAATTTAAATTTGCATGAGTTTGAATTATTTTTAAATTGTATATTAATGTAATCTTATTAAAGAGTAAATATGTAAGCTCTTTTAATTTTTTAAATATTTTTTTAGACCTTTTGAACTATTTTTAGCAATTTATTGTTACTTGTGGCTATTTCTGCGATTTCCTCTATTTTTAGCTATTTCACGCGACCTTTAGCTACCTTGAGCTGATTTGAAACATTATTTTTAATATTCAAACATTTACTTATTTACTAATTTCATATTTGTTGCAGAAAGTTAGAAATTTTTTAAACTCTAATTAGCGAAATTATAGCCAAGAAATAGCCGAAAGTTTCCGAAAATTAACGTCAAGAATTCTAATAATTGCATAATTTAGTGCTGCATTAAGTTATAGTAAATTAACAAACTTTTTATATTTAATTTGTAATTAAACAATTTTTTTTTCTGGCAGGAAAAAGTATTTATTTTTTTGAGTTGCATTTCACCACACAAATTACCGTTACATAAATTATTTTTTTTTGTTTGTTTTGAAACTAATACAAAATAATTTATGCAAATAACAATTATTAATAATTTTAGCTTTTTATTTGTTAATGCTTTTAAATAATTATAAATAAATTATAGCAAGCAATTTCTGAATCTTGTCCGCCTGACAGAATTTTAAATGCAATGGAAATTATATAAATATAGATTATTATTATTATTTGTTGGTTGTAAAAATATGATTTTTTGCTAAAGAAATAAAGTTAACATATCCTAACTCAACTTAACCTTACCTAATCTGAAAAATTATATATTATACTTCGGAATAGACATTTTCTCAATGACAGCTCGTCGTTGGTAGGCATCTTTTTGAGAGGGTTGTCTTGAAGGCGATGATCATACTTCTTCGACCTGGTCTTCTGCTAAGGCCTGCTGGTGTTCTGAAGGCATCTTATTGAGCGAGTGCTCGACTTCTGGGTTCTCCAATATGTAGTGGAAGGAGGTGTAGTTATCTCTTTTTTTTCTTGCTCCTCCATTTCATAGTTAATTGATTTTGATAGTTCTTCGTAATGACTCCATTTACGTTGAATATCCTAAGCAGACAGTCATCGGGTATTCTTCTCTTTTCCTTGCTAGTGTCGCATTCTTTCACCTTATAAGAAGCTCTGTATATTACGCTTGCTACACAAGGCTGGCACCAATACTTAAAGAGAGTTAAAACAAACTTTATTGGATTTTGATTATTTATTAAAACTTACATTCGGAATATATTCAACATATTGGTTGCAATCGACAAAAGTATAGTAAAGTTTTTACAATAAAATATATGTACTTGAGTCTCGCTACTATGAATACTCCAGGAAGTGAATCCACTGAAAGAAAAAAAAATTGGTTTCAAAAAAGAGAAAAAAAAATGTATTTTGCAACATGTCTAATAAACAAAGCTAATGACTTATAAATCGATAAATAATTTTGATAAATAATTTTATTATAGTAAAGGCATTATATCATAACATATTATAATGAAAATAAAAAATATAGATAATAAACGATAAGACATATTTTATTGCTTAAAGAAAAAATCAAAATATTATGGTCTAAATTTTATCTCCCACAAATCATTTCCTTTATTGTCTTTTTTTCATAGAAGATAAATATTATTTAGAAACTTTTTTAAATGTTTTTTTGAACACTATATATTACTTTGCACCATAGAAGCGGAGACATATATCACTAAATTGTATTTAAATCTTAAAACGCACTTTGCACACTGGTTTACGTCTATTCACTAAAGCTTGTTCCTGTTGTTCACAAGATGAAGTTGTCGTCTTTGAAGGCGAATCATTATCTGATTGAGGAAACATCTCCAGAGTCAAAGGGAATATGGTAGGCTTCCTTCAAACTACTAACCGAAACGAAATCTGTTCGTCTATCAAGAAGTTAAATCTTGTAGCATCGATCCATCTGTTGAAGAACTTTGTTGGAACCAGAATAAGCTGATTCCAGACTCTTTCGAATGTGATCGACTCGAAGAAAGACATGGGAACATTTTTGACGTTCGACAGGAATACATGATGAAGCACTGGAGGGATAAGGAGGTGGTAGCTGTCGAAAATCCAGCTGTTTCGTGTGAGCTATAAATTTTCTCATGAAGTCGTTGTAAGAAACTCTATTTTAAGTTGTTTGAGGTTGTTCTATCAAAGGACAAAGAGGTGTTTTTCCGGTTACTGCTTGAAAAGGAGAGAATCTAGAGTCATCAGAAATGCAACGATGACTCAACATGATAACTTTTATTTTTGGGGGGAGGTGGATTGGACCAGTGGTAGAGACTATTGTACATTGCCTAACGGTGACGCTGTTGTCGATAGTTCGAGTTCTGGAGCGAGTAAAAATTTTCATTGTCTTATTATTGTAAAATTTGTCGCAACTCTTGTTGTGCCCATGTTGGAGGTGCTTGACTTTAGTTGGCTTCTCTTGTAACCCAGGAACACCCCTGTAAAATGTGATGTGGCCCCAGTAGGGGTTCCAAGCACCATTCTATGGACATATATATATATATATATATCCATATATATAATATATATATACCCTATAATTATATAATATATATATATATATATATATATATATAATATATATATATATAATACATTTAAATAGTATTTGGTATCAATATTATATTTATATATATATATTGAATTATATATATTATTTATAAAGGTGTTAATTGTGCAGCTATGTGGCCTAAAGTGATGTTTTTCATACGCTTGTTAAGGTTCGTGGTTAGTTCCAGTACTTTTATTAGGTATACAGCCATACTCTATACAGACTTTACACGACCACCATCCTCAAAACCACTTACTTTAATGTGGGATGTTAAAAATAGGCACTAAATTTGCAGCTTCTTAGATAATCCAAATGTCCCAACAAGCAAGTACATAGAACGTATACCCATGGCAACATCGAAACTCGTATTCTATTAAACTGTTTCATAAGTAGAAATAAGTTTTCTTTTTATATCTCTGAACGTTTGGTGGTCTCAAACATTATCAGCGATTTTAGCTTAAGTGGAAGGCGGGTAGCCCGGGTGGCATTCCTCACCGAGTTTTGAGGGAGTTTGCTTCCGTGCTAGCACCTCCTCTCGTTCAACTATATTCTCTATGCCTCAATACTACCACTTTTCCTCAGTGTTGGACTAATGAAATTTTGGTGGTTTAAAGCCTATTGTATCTAATGATAATAGAAGAGGGTAAAGAATATAAATCGGAGGCAAGTCCCATATCCTTATTTGTGTGGGTTCCGCACATTATCTTTGTTTTGCTCTTTGTATGTCTCTGTGTTTCTTTTCCATCAAGTAGTCTTCAATTTCCGTTATATGGGTTCATGTTTTCTCGATCTTTATGGTTAACTATCTTCTGTAATTGTCTCTTTTTTGTATCAATCTATTCCGTTCTCTAAGGGACTGGTCTCTGCTAAAATCTTTATTTTCTAGGAATGTCAGTTATCTCCTTCCGGTTCCTTTCCTGAATGCTCCATTAGGGTTCAACTGGTCCGAGTCTGATAGCCCTTTGAACAGGTAGACAGAGAATAGAGAAAAGAATGTAGTCAAATCGAAGACGTAAAAGATGAATGAGTAGTCTATACGATAGTCATGATTAAACATTTTAATTAATTCAAGTTACTAATTTATAAAGTTTCTGATTTTAATTAAACAATCTATTTGATTGTTAATGACTATATATGGGGTCTGTGTTCTGTCAAATCCTACATAAAAAAAAGGGTCAGAAGAAGGCCTGGTTATATTAGCAAACTTTTTTGCAGATCTGCCATTCGATATTTTTTTGCAAAAAGACCTTCAAAGTTATTCTTTTCAAGTAAGTTCTATTTAAGTACTCAAACAGAAGAGTAATAACGTTTTCATTTATGTGGTGAAATTGGAAATTTACTTGTATTTCAAGTTTTCGATTATTAAAGTCGAACTGTTTTGTATAGGGTTATTCACTATTAAATATTCAATACTGTCATATAGTAATTCATATTATTTTAAAATTTAAAATTTTAATCACTTTATTCAATAATTTTAAAGTTCAAAAAATAAGTACTCTATAAGGTACTTTTTAAATCACTTAGATAATATAGTTGTAAAGTTCAAAAAAAAAATAATGTCTGTCTTTTTTATTTTATAAGCTCAAAGTGCTAAGGTCTTAACTAAAATAATGTTTCCTTTTAAATTATTTAACAAAATATCAAAGTTATATTTGATTATCTAATTTAATTGTTTTCTGTACTGTGAAATTAAGAAACTTAAGAACATCGTTGTCCTAAATGTTTATAGGTCATTTTCTGGAACTATCTTCAAGGTTAAGCTGTGACGCTTTGTTTGTTCTAATGTTCTTATGTGTTCTACGAACTTGTTACTATATTATTTTTTATTAAGATGTTCTCTGGTTTGAAATAATCATTGTCAACTGATTTTCTGTTTTTTTCAAATTAGTTATGTCTGGTGATTATAACTTTTAAAGTGTTATAAGTCTAAAATTATTTCAAAGTGTTTATGTATATGATTAAAATGAATATTTTTCAATTTTTCTGGTATTTAAGATGTAACCAATTTCTGACTATTTTTTAGGGTATCAAAGAACCAGTTTTATTGTTTATATTTGATATATTGGAAATACGATATAATGAATAAATTTTGTGATCTGTATTTGGAGTCAAATATTAAGGTAGCTAAATTTTCTGATGTGTCGGCCTGATGACACTTTTTTGACGCCTTTTTCTGACTCTTTGACATTATGATATGAGCTACAATTATATTGGTGTCTATATTAATACAGGTGAACCTTATTCATGGAGTGGTCTGGGTCTTGTCTAACAAGGATTTTTATCCTCCTATTGAATATCTATTAATTATATTTATTGTTTAAAGTCTGATAATTTCGCACAGAACCGAAGATTTTAAAAAAAAAAATTAACTGGGCACTTCACCTTTTTAATTTTTTTTAGTCACAATGTCAAAAAGATGTAAAATAAAAAAAAACACTTTGCAATAATGTAATTTCCATCAATCAAAACAACAACGGGATTGCGAACTAAAAATATTTTAAAAAAAAAAATTTTTTTCACTTAAAATTTTTTGCCTCTTTTAGGGGTCAAAAGGTTATTTTTCGTTTACCCGTATGACCTTATTCAAAAAAAATTGTTTACCCATACTGTATGTTATTCTAACGCGCTACGATACAAATATGAAGATGTAATTGGACATACTTATAAATATGAGAAAAGTGTTTAGTAACAATATGACATAATGAAGATAAAGCAAAAAAAGATATATTATGAGTATATTTATATTATATAATAGTATATGATATTAGTATATTATGAATTTATATATATATATATTAGTATAATATATATATATATATTATAATATAGATATTATAATATTTAATGATATATATTTTATATAAACATATAGTAATGTATATATAATAATATAATGAATGTGTGTGTGTTGGTGTGTGGTCAAAGGGAAGAATACATCCGGAAAAGAGGGAGAAAATGAGTAGAAATATCGGGAATCACCTGGACCACAGAACTTTCAATTCGCGCTTGCTGAAAAAAATGGCAAATTGTGGCAAAGCATTCAGTGCACTTCCTTTTCCAAGATTTTTAACTCTTTACAACTCATTATACTCAATATTACTTTAAATTTCCAGTGGTTTACGGGCTTGTGTATCGGGATACAGTGCTGATGGCGTCTAAGAAAATTCGAACTCACAAATTTTTCATAACAATGGTAAGATAGAACGAATTAAGGGGAACACACTTTATAGATATTAACTTCTATTTTCTGCATGCTTATATCTTGCTAATCTAACTGTTTGGATTTACGTAATGTCTTTCATTGTCTAATAACTTTTAATTATGATTAATTTAGTAAACTTTTTTCAACATGATTAAGTAATTAAAGTCCTATTTTAGAACGAATAAATTATTATACTTTTATATTAATTATTAAGGCATGTTGATTGCATATTTTCTATGTATACGTTTGTAAAAAGACTTCCCCATGGAACCATACATAAAGAATATAATGCAATCAACGATTTTTATATTATTTTGTAATTTTGCTTTAAAAGAAAAAAATAACAAACAAAAAAAGAAATAAAGAAGTAAGAAGAAAGTAATTTCCAAAATAAGTTTTTATAAATTGTTTTTCACACTTTGGTGATATTTTCGATGTTTATTTTTGTAGAAATTCCATGAATGTCAAAACTATGAATTTTATTTGTATATGAAATTTGTATAAATTGTTTCTGTCACCTTGTTAAAGAAAATCTTCGACGAATTCTTAGGTTGCATAATAAATGTCAAAAACTTTTTATTGTGTGATTTATTTTTGGAATATCATACAATAATGCGTATTCTGCATATTGAAAAGGTCTTCTTTTGGTAAGATATTTTTCCCTGACAGGAGTAGATTCTCGTTTATAAATTTATCTTTATTTGTAATGATATGTAGTTGTAAAATTTTTTTTCTTTATTTTTATTTTTCTTACACTTAAGTAAATTTTGGATTGAGATTTTCTACTTTAATATGCTTGGAAAGGTTTGAGTGTTGGAAGGTCTGTTAATGATCTTTGTGGTCTGGTCATTCATTGGAAGATAAGCAGATTGTGAGTAAGACTGGGCTCTTGCGATTTAGAAGTATGGTAAAGTACGTATAGAAGATTCCTCTTCCGTCCTTTACGAAATCTTTGTTTGTAGTGCGTTACGAAACAACGACTGGGAGCTAAATGGAATGAGATTTCGACTTCATATTGGAAGCGAGCCATCTCGTCGGGCGTCGAATGGTGGTCTCATGGAGAAAGGTCTATCTAATACTCGAGTAGGTTTATTAATAATGCTTAAATTCTTATCTTTTTCATCCTCCTATTTTACAGATATCCATTCCTAAAAAACAGATATAGAACTGTATGATAAAAAAAAAAAACAAATAATTATTATGAACCGATGACTTCCTAATAAATGGTTTTACTATAAAATTAATTAAATAAATATTATTATTTCCAATGTATCGTATTCTAAGCATGGTTATAACAATGACATTCTTTAATTTATTTCATTAACTAATCAAAAATTTAATATTAGATAATCTTAATTTTATTATTAATAAACTGAGATTATAATATTAGCATCTGTTATAATATATCAAATCAAATATTATTATATATGTATACTGTATATATATGATGTCATACGCTATTTTGAAAACAATAAAATATTGAAGAGAACTAAGAGAGCAAAGGTTAGAAAGGATAGTTATAATAATAGTTATTAGCAGTAATTAGTATTGTTATTATTTTAGTTAATTTATAGAATTATATTATTATTTCTTGTTGTTTATTATTTTATTGTTTGTTTCTTTATTTTATTTTTATTTTTAATTATATAGATTATTATTATTTTTATTATTTTATTATATTTCGTTGTAATTACGGATTAAGAAGTATTACAATTCAGCTTGTCGTTTCAACAGATGAAAGTGGTTGAGTGAAGAATTTCTTTGGTTGTCCTCACTAATATGTAGCTGTTTTCTATCTTTAAAGAATTACATATTAAAAGGAAAGAAAATATGGTGTACATATTTTATATTATATGTATAAATTCCATATATATACGATATATATATAATATATATATTTTATTATATTATATTATTAGTATATATTATAATTTGTTATTATAGTATTATAATAGTTATGATATAATGATATATTAATATTATGATAGTTTTTAATTCTTATGTATATATAATATATATATATTGTATACTATATTTAGTATAATATATTTAATAGTATATGATATATATTCAAAATTATTTTTTAAGTTTAATGTTTCACACTCATAAACTGTTATATTATATATATAATTTTTCCGGAGTCTCTAAAACAAAGTTTAGAGTAATTATCTTTAGCTGTTTACGTAAGCAAGTAATGACGACGAGATAATGCTCTCAGATATAGCTTTAAAGATGCTTTCCCATGTCCTCTCGTCTCTTCTATTATCTCTAATCCCAAGATTGTTGTTCCCTCTCTTCCCAGCTATGCTTCTGTCTCTCTATCCTTTCTCTCCTTCCTCGCCTAAAATGGATGTTACAGTTACCTTTGAATTTATAATTATTGGTGGAAGTCGTTTGGTCAATCAAGGAATGTTTTTGGAATCGGATTTTTCCTGAATTAGAATCAGTATCAAAGCTTAGTTTGCGGAAATTCTTGGCTCATTTTTAATGAAAAAAAGCTAAAGAAAGTATCAATTCAGGTGTAAAAAGTATTAAAAAAAGTTAGTAAAAAAAAGTGTTGCAATAGAAAAGCTTGAGAGAGTGTCATGCGAGCAGATATTGTATTTTTAGAATTTATGAAGTTTATTTCCAAATCCAATAAGTTTTTTGATTTTATTTATTGAGAATTTATTCAACATGATATATATATAGTTATATAATCTAATATATATAATATATTATATATATATAATATATATATATTCGATATTAAGTATATTAATATATCTTAATATAGTATATATATTATATAATATAGATTATAATATTATAATTTGATTATAGTATATATATATATAATATATAATAATTAAGTAAGTTATAAATATTAATATGGACGTATAATGATATAATTTGAAAATTAAAATTTTCATATTTGACTGTATATATTATATATATAATTAGAAGAGATCATAAAACTAAAAACATTTTTATGCAAATTAAATGATTAATTTTAAATAAAATTTATTTATTAAACATGAATATTACACAGAAATTTTGAAGAAAGTTTACAATATAGTAAGAGATCATGAAAAGTTGATATTAATTAAGTAAGATATCTTCTCTTGGTTCGACGCAAATTATATGCTACTACTGTTTGAATAAAATAATCATAATTGTCCACAACCAGTTTTCTGTGTAACACCATCATAAGCAGTCGTTTACCCTTCAGTACTTCCATAGTATTCGCACCACGCCTTGATCTAGGCAGAGTAACTGATAAGAGTGTTTATTTACTGGCTGCTGGTGGGTGCATGGTTGGGCGAGTAGTATCATCAAAGCCTTTTTCGTTGCCGGAAAGAAAGGTTCAGGTCTCCTTTAAAATTTGGGAGACAACAAGATCTTTTAAGTTTTTTATCAGGTTTTAGTCCTTCCAAATTTGTACTAAGAGTTCTAGCTTCTTCTTCTTATGCTTTAACTATCTACCGTATAAAATGAAGCTGTCTTTCCTTTAACTCATCGATCTTTTTAAAAGTAGCATGTGGAAAGGATGTAGATCAATTTGGTCAGGGTATTTTCAGTAGAAAACCGTATATTCCAAAGAAGAAGTTATAAATCCAGATACGGAGTTATTTAAGGATCTTCTTCAGAACTCCGTGGGTTTGTTGCTCGGTTGTTGCTGCGGTAATGCTGCCCCAATAGCTTGGTATATGATCAAGTCCAATTGCTCGCGATTTTGATTAGCATTCTTTTTTGACCTCATCGATGATTTTTTCTTCACCTTTTCCAAGATGGCTCCTAACCTTCCCATAAGTAATTGTGATGCGGAGGTTGTTGACGAATAATCACAGGTTTTAGATTGGGGAAGAGAATTTAACTGGGCTCTAATCGGCGAAGTATTTGCGATATTATGCATGATGATGACGAAGAGAATTTCTCAGAAAAAAAAGTTATCCTATTTCCTCAAAATGAAAATGAAGCAAAGATTTATAAAAGCTTGAAAATCAATTACGTAATAAAGTGCTAATTAAACACTCATGTTAGATATCTGTAGCGACAAAGGTTGAGGGCATATTTGACATTAATTTCTCACAAGTCGATCGTGACAAAGCGTAATAATGTCTTTAGTAGTTTCCACAGTATTTGACGGATTTTATGGTATTAGTGTTCAATCATTTACTACTTGAGATTTTTTGTGTGAAGAGAGCAATGAAAGAAAAGTGCTTTTTTTTACTTTTTTTCCTCATTATGGCTTCGACCCACTCTTTCTTTTGGCCACTCGTAGCCAGCTCGAACCAGCCGACAGCATGTTTCGGATCCAGTCTTTTGTGTGACCAAATCGTCAGATGGTTCGCAAGGGTTTTTGCGTCAAGGTCTTCAGTTCTACAAAGCGCAATAAATCTTTTGATTCAATACGGACCATTTGTCGAATAGCGCACACCTATGAATGTTCTTTCCAGAATATCACGGTTTCAATGCAGTGAGTATACGGCGACGTTCTTCTTTACTAAGACTATGCTTTCCT
The DNA here is from genome assembly GCA_015478945.1 of Trachelipus rathkii. Taxonomy (NCBI): domain Eukaryota; kingdom Metazoa; phylum Arthropoda; class Malacostraca; order Isopoda; family Trachelipodidae; genus Trachelipus; species Trachelipus rathkii. The sequence goes on along the minus strand of JABUQX010021177.1, from coordinate 54,523 downwards.
TTGTTAGTTAGTAAAATAAAGAAATTGATTGATCGGCATCAGAAATGAATTGTATGTGGTTTATTCTTTCCTTTTTCAAAATGCTTTTCAATGACTGATCTTCCGGCATTTATTCGTAAGCGGCAACAAATCTTGCAACACTCCTCATCGATGAATAGCTTACCGATGATTTGGACACCATTCAAGAAAATGTTGACCATTAAATTTTTGAGGATAATATTTTTTTATTTTCTCTATATTTTTTCGGAATTGTTATTTGGATTCAGGAAAGTTTGGAAAATCTTGCCAGTTAAAGCATGTTTTACATACTGATGTTGTATGTCTTACAAACTGCATGAAATTCCCTTATATTTTATAGGGAAACGGTCTTATTGTTAAGCGTAGCCTAGTAACCCTCGAGGAGACTTTTATCTGTGGAATAAAAATTACAAAAAAACTTGGCCAAAATTCCTTTAGGCGCTGGAAGTATTGCCAGCAGGCCAATGATTCTTCCTTCAATACACTGATATGAACTTTATCTCGTGTGTATACTTCCGACTTTACACTAAGGTTCTTAATGTTACGCTTTTCAGTAACTGTTTTTTTTTTTAATGTAACACGAACAACAATTTACATCCTTACACATTGTTTCATTTTTTTCAAGTTTCATTTTTTTCAAGTATTCTTATAATTGCTGTAAATCACTGTCTCGGAAAAGAGCTGGTGGGGTCCGAATAGAAACATTGCCCTTCATCCACTCTTTAGTTCATCATCGTTTGCTAGCTAGTTGGTGGTCCCTGATGGTAAGGACTGATGTCGCAAAGAAACTGTTGGCTAATTCTAATGTACTATCGTGTTTGTTCATTAACTCTGCAATATTCGTGGTCTTTATTCTAATTTAATCTACTCTTAACCACGATTCTCGTTTTCAGGTTGGAGATGAACCCCAAAATTATAGATCTTTTCCTTAACTTTCATTCGTTTTTCTTACACTGTTAAATTTTTGTTGATTTCATAAAGCTTTCAATATGTCCAGCAAATCAAAAAAAAAAAAAAAAAAAAAAAAAAAAAAAATCACCGAAAAAATCCTAAAGGAGCAGAGGATTAGAGTCGAGAATAGGAGAAAGTTTGTGATTAGGTAAATATGACATGCAGGCATGGAAATCGTGACCCATATGATTAAATTTAAGATTATACCAAATATTTCCCAGGAGAATATATTACGGAAACAGAGGTTATACTCGTAGACACAATATTACAATTTATATATATATATATATATATAGTATATATATAGATATATATAGATACTAAGATATATATATATATAACTAATATATATATCATATATATATATTATATATATTATACATAACAGTTTTATATAATATAGTATATATTAATAATATACTTATATATAATATATATATATATGTATATATATATATAGTATATATAATAAATATATATATATAGATATATATTATATATTATTTATATATATCTATACTATTAATATATATATTATTATTTTATTATATATATATTATATATATAATATTATATTATAGGGGAAGATATTTATTATATTTTATATAATATATATACTATTTATATATATATAATATATTATATATATACAGTAATGTTATTTTATAATTAATAAAGATATATATAATTATATATATTATATATATATATAATATATATATATATATATATAAATAATTATCATATATAGAATATATTATATTTTTTGTGTTATATATGAGTATATATATATATAATTTATATAGTATATATATATTCCGAAACGCCCAAAGGCAGCAGTTATACCATCCCTTTTGATCACCTATATCAAGTCAATTAAGGTAACCACAACTCAACAATGCGGAAGCCCTTTCTCACTTCCATCTAAAACATCATTCAGAGTTATGCCGAGAGTTTCACTCTCCTCACACAGTTACCCTCAGAGGACCGTATGTACAACCTCACATACTTGACCTCCAAATCAAAAGTTGTGACACCATTAAAATATCTAGCTACTCACACAAACAAATTCCACCAAAGCTCTGTACAAGGGTTATTACTCATCAGAATCGCAACTCCTTCTCTCATTCTCTCTTATTTTTCTCCACTCCAGCACACACACATTTCATCCCACAACACTTGTCTTCACCATTTTTTATCTTATGATTTCAGTTCACAGTACAGCAAATGAAATTTACCCTTCCTAATATACATCTGATTCTCTCCTGCTTTTCCTCATTAGCTTAATATCCATGTACACCAGAATATCCAGACGATTCATACATTTCGCCGATATAGATACAAGGTCGTTAACGGCAATCACGCTCAGGTCTGAGGAACACATAAGCATTCCCAGGGTTAAGTAAGTTGTTGCGATTTCCCATCCAATGAACTATCAGCTGTCCCTTTAGTTGCCTCCTACGACAGGCAGATCATAAGCTGTGGGAGCTCTTTTCTATTCCTACACACAGGATTATATATATAAAAAAAGGGGTACTGTGTTGTTAATATATCCGCTTATGGTCTGTATGTGATACGAAGAGCTCACTCCTGGTTAAGAAAAGATTGGAGTATATAACTGTTCAAGAGCGAAACATGCATCCACTAGTTTGTCATGGGATTACTTACCACCCCAAATGCCCAATGTGCTCTCGTGCTCTCTCATCTCTCTCTCTCTCGTCTCTTCTCTTTCTTCATTCTCTCTCTTCTCCTCTTCTCCCTCTACTCGTACTATATATATATTATATTATATATATATATATATAGATATATATATAATATATATAGTATATATAATTATATACATATATACAAAAATATATTAGTCAGCAATATATATATTATATTTATATATAATAATATATCATATATACTATATATTATGATAAATTTATATAGTATATATATATAAGCTGCATCTATACATATATATAATAATATATTTTATTTATTATTTATATTAAATTTTATTATAATATCATATTTATATTATTTATTATTAAGTTATCAAATTAAAACAATATAAAAAATATACACAATATTAATATTAAAAAATAAAGACAATATAATATAAGATAATAAAATATCGTAATAAAAAAATATATATAAAAAACTAACGATATAATAAAGAGCTTTATGAGACCGCGACGGACCCTACATAGTTGGTAATAAGTATCGTTCTTAGTATATAGTTGTTAAATGAGTTCATGCCGCGTTTGGCCCCAGTAGTATCATGGGTACCACAACCATACCCCTCACGCATAACAATAAGCTCCCGCACACTTCATGCTGTTTTAATGGATTGATACATGCTTAATTTAATTTATCTCGCCTCTGCCAACTCACATTTCACTCTCCTTCATGAAACATTCGACTGTCACACGACGTCAATCCACTTTCTACTCGGGTTCGGCTCCCATTGACCACGGTACGGTTTACAACCCGAATGGACAACACTCTCCACTATTTAACATCCGCTGAACCCAAACCGACTATTCATTCATTTCCATATGTTACCACATGAACCAAACCATCTCGAACATACTTTCATTTATTTAAAATATTGAATTTAATCCCAGCTTTTCTTTTTAAGCGTATACTTCATATAATATACGTTCATCCACTCATTTATTTATTATAAGCTATTTTCTTTTTTCACACCCTAGACATGCCCTTAAGAATTCGTGCCATTCTGAGACAAGTTGAATCTTTTATGATTCATATAGTCTATCTTATTTCTTACAGACCATAGTCTTTACACACTACCTACAATACAAATAACACAGGTTAACGTAAACATATAACCCATCATGTTTTAAGGCAGTCATAGAGCCACTCAAGGACCTTTAGTCACCTTCACATTCACCAACGAATTTAATTGCACCAGCTAAACCATTGCTGCCGATTAAAATTACAAACGTTATTCCTACTACAATCTTATAGCATACATCCAGTTCCTTTACGTTCTTCATGCCAACTAATACTTATACCCTGAGAAAATGTATTTAGTTATAAGGCTCAGAGCACTTGCTCCAGTCATTAGTATACTGCATCAATCTAACGTATAACTATCATATTAACATGAGGACTGTACCTCACTTCACGATAACTAAATAACCCGTTTACGTCGTTATATTCTTCAACGTTTTACTTATTTCTTTCATATTTCCCTCTCTCTGTTACATACCCTGCCAAAATCTCTGCTGACATCAAATCCTAAGTCTCAAACTCAATGGCTTCAGATTCGCTCAACATCAGAACTAAAAATCAATCGCGCAAATAGTAAGTAGGGTAGTGCAACTCTCTCTCCTCTCCTCTCCATTTTCCATCATTACTTTACACGAATTTTACTTCATTGTCCAATCCCCACTCGGAATTCTTTCATCATTATCCCTCACTCCTATACGAGGCATTGAAATAACTTAAAGGGAAGATTCTTATCAAACTGATAAAAACCCTGGGTACTCACTCGCGCTCTTGATTAATCCTAACCTAAGTTAGATATTTTATTATTATATAAAGATTTATTAAAATATATATATATATATTATAATTTACAATTACTATTATATTATATCATATAATTTTTAATTCTGATTTAAATAATTAGGTAGATAAAAATAAATATATATTTGTTCTCTTGGGAGTTAAAAGTAACCTTATTATGGGCTACATTTAATATTTTACTCTATGTAAATTTATTTGTATTTTTTAATAATTATTTCTTATTTTTATAATGATAATTTTGTCTTGATTTCAATATTTAAATTTTCTATATTTATCATCAATATTTATATATAGTAGAACAGAAGTTCATAACGTTCAACATAGAGAGAGCTGGCGGAGTTTTGAAACACCTTGATTTCTGATAAGAAAAAGTTAAAATGCTAGAGGAGAGAGTAATCTTAAATTGGATTTTATGACAAATTACACAGATGGTTCTAGGGCGACAGATAGATAGAAGGATTTTATTGTTTGTTTATATTTAGGTTTTATGAGGTTTTTATTATGGATTTTTAATGTAGGTATTGTAGTGTTTAGGGTTAAAACTATTTTTCTCTAATTTAAATTTAATATTAAATATAATTCAATTATTTAATTATATATGTATTAAAATTATTAATTTAGAATGAGGAGGAGTATGATATATATATTATAATTATATATAAGTATTTTATATGATTATATATATTTATAAGTTTAAATATATGTATAAATTATTTAAATATTCAATAGATTATATTATTTTTTATAAGTCATTAATATTTATTTATAGTATACTATGGTATTTAAGTTCCGTGTCTTTGACTATGGACTATGGACTTTGTGGTGGTTTTAGTTTGTGTGGTATTTATGGGTTTTTAGGTTTTTATTTCTTTCGTTTCGAACTTTTTTTATTTTCCTTTTGCTTTGTTATTAATTTTTGTGTAAAGTTCAATTTTTTAAATATCTTTAAAAGTAAAATTATTCTCATTTTGTTGTAATATACTTGTTTTAAAACATTTGTTGTTAATATCACTATCTTGACACTTACTTTTGGTGTTGCCAAATTAAATATATTTTCTAATGCAGTTCACAGTGGATAGCGCTAAACCCTTCAACTGACTCTTCCAATAGGATCCACACTGCACGCTTCAGTACGACACGTTCATTGATGTATAGTTCTTATTTCAAGTTGCGAATCATACCGGCATCCTCAGATTAAATGTATCGGGATTCGCAATCGAAAGAATCGCACAAAAAAAAAATTGTGGAATAATTTAAATTCGTAAAACACTTCTTAGTAACAGGACTCTAGAATATTCGTTTTTATCATTCCTATTTGAAACTTCGTTTGAATATAAGACTACCTATGCTAATTTGCACTATAACCTAGTAAGCCGTTAAGTAACTTTTACCATATAGATATATATATATATATATATAGATATATATATATATAATTATATTATATATATATATATATATAAAAAATATATATGTCCTGTGTGTGTGTCGGTGTTGTGTGTGTGTGTGTGCGGTGTGTGTGTGTGTGTGTGTGAGTGTCGTGTGTGTGTTTGTGTTGAAAAGTTCTCTTGCAAACATTTAAAAAACGAAAATGAAATGAAGTAACCTACCATTGTATGTATGTTGGATGTTTTATTTTCCAGATTACAGAAACAAAGATGGGTATTGAAGACTGGTTGCCTTGAAAGTGTCGCAAAAGTCTTTTATAGTAAAAAAAGTTTTTGGCCTTTTTTCTTTCTACATTAATTTCAGACCATGCATTTTATTTCTTTTAAAGATTTATATTTCATGAATATTAAAGTTGTTATGGAAGCTGCGTAATGTATTTATATCAGTTTATGAACGCATATCAGAAGTAATCCTATGACGAGCTCTATCAGAAAAACACAAATTTAATGTATTCCTATCTCTCGCTCTCCTCTCTCTGCTCTCATCTCTCCGCTCTTCTCTCTCTCTCTCTCCTCTTCTCTCTCTCTCTTCTTATATATGATAGTAGTACGTATATTAATATATATATATATATATATATAGTATATATATTAAATTTATATATATTTATATATTAATATTAATATAATATATATATATATATATATTATTAAATATATGAGAGGCACTTTGCTTTAGCAATTCATTGGCCCATATAAAGTAGTGTGAATACTATATATGTAGTGCAATAGACGGGAATGACACTTACGATTTCTTAGTATGAAATTAATTTTGAAAACATTAAGAAATATTATAAACTTAGTATCTGAAAAATAATTTATAAATTCATACAGTCAATATCGTTAGTAAGTTATCCGTCTCCAGGAATAAGAATAAGTAAATATGTGTAAAACATAAAGTTCTTTAAATCCGTCAGAATTTCCAAATGCATATCGAAAATATAATTATTCGCATTACATGATAAAGTCTAGCATGTAATATACAATTCTTATTACACAATATAAAGTTATTATATAATTTGAATAAATATGTATATATAATACATGATCACCATTGAGACGTATACACATAAATTACCTTATGTATCGAGAAATAAATAACATAATCGAATAGTTAAAAATGGCTTTCCTATTGTATTATTATCTAGTATATATAATATAAATAATTAGCTGCATTATGAAGCACATACATAATTCCCCCAAAAAACTTACAACAATACGGAAAAGGAAATGCTGAGGATGTCTTTAGGCGAAAAGTAAAAAAAAAAAAACTTTGTTATTTTAATAAAATATATGAGTTAGAAAAGCCTATATTTAGAACTTATTAACCGTCTTGTACGATTTGAAATAAAAATGATTTACGTAGAAATGGTTTGTTGTAAAAGAACCCAGATTACCCCGATGGCAGGGTCGGTGGCTTCTCGGCGGAATACGGGTGACTATTCTCATTCCACTCCTCGGGAGGGTCTCCGGAACCCCCGCCTGGGTATGGTATGGCCGGGTCCTCGCCCCTTCCCTACTGAAGTATGTGAAATCCCCTTGTCCTCCCTCCCCTCCAGAGCCCCCCTAACATTGCGGTATAACTTTACAAAAATATAGATATACTATGTTCCCCGCCGTATATTTTATAATCTATATATATATATATATATATATGATAATTATAATATATATAATAATTATATATTAAATAATAATATAAGCTTTAATATACTGTGTATCAAAAACTTTTTCCACTTGTATTTATAAAAAGTATTGATATTCCCTATACTTAAATATTTTTTTCACAAAATGTTAACTTAACTATTGATGAAAACAATTTCAAGTTACCATTTCAATTAGTTAGAGTAATATTAGAAAGAGAGTTTTTAGTTATTAGTTAGGATAGATTGAGGACTGATAATGAGAGGTAATAGCCCAGAATATCAAAACTTATATAAATAAAAGTAAGATTATATTATATGATATTAAATAATATAAATATAATATTATATATTAATATAATAGATATAATATTTATACTATTAATTATATTAGTATAGTAAAATAATAATTAAAATCCGTATTTGGGCATTCAATATATAAATACTTTATAACTTCGATATAGGTACAAAGAGTACATAATTATAAAGTAATCAGTATAGGATTTAATAATTTTAAAAAAAAATTTAAAGAGAAACCTATATATATTACAATTTTTTTACTTACCAATAATTTAAAATTTCCTATTTTAGTTATTAACGTCTTTAATTTACCTATAGTTAATTTTATCAAAAGTGCCGACCCAATAGCAAAGTTATCGATACTCCCATAAATTGGATAAACCCTTCAATTTTTCAGTAGATAATGAATTAGATGGATATTTCACGATCCCAGGATAAAAATAAATTATTGACACTCAAAATATTACATAATTGAAAGTTTCCATAATACGCATATGGAATATAAAGTTCATCATCAGAGAGGGGGCTACTTTCCGCTCTTTTTGTCCGCTTATGTTTTCACTAATTGATATGGATTAAGACAAACTTCAGAAATTAGGTGTTTGAGACTGTTGAGATATAGGGTAGTGTTAGAAATATAATAATAATCGAGTATAGAAATAGAACTTATTTCATGAATATATTTATGTGGATCGTGTATTCCAGCTCAAGCAGAATAGAAAACGCATGAAGCCACCTCCCGGTGGGTATCAGACTGTTTGCGAAGATCCAAAAAAGAGGCCGATTCAATCCCTCTTATAAGTGTTTAACCGCCACCCCATTTTATGAAATAATAATATTAAAAGTATGTTTATATATTTCAAGAATATTAGACAAAATGTTCAACAATGATAAAGAATAGATAATAATATTTAATTTTTATTTTAAATAGTTTCTTAACATAATGGAATTTTTTATACTTTAGTCCTACGACTTATTGTTTTTTAATAAATTAAATAACTTCAAAATAATTAAATCTCAATAATCCAGCCTATAAGATAGGTAACTCGATAGAATATATAAATATTAATAAATATAATGGTTAAGATGTGTGAGCATGGGTGGTGTTATAACTATCGAATTTTTTAGACCAAATATAGACAATCTAAATGTTTAAATTAAAACGGAGTTTCCAATTCGGTGTATGAGGACATTTATTCACTCCATCGAATATAACTCTAATATATAATATAGATTATTTATGGAGATTATGAACTTATTGTTACGCAAGCAGTATAGGACAAATTATAACAATAGGCAATAGGCATATCATAAAAAGTTATAAATTAATATTCTATGATGTAACACACCAGGACAAAGTCCCGATAAATAGGTAGAGGCCATAGCCTCACCCTCTACCTAAAGTATCAAAATATGTCACCATAAGTTAACGGTTTTCACGAAATACTCGAGTATAAAGCATCCCCCCAATATAATGGATTATCATAAAGTACGATATATTATACATATACTAGTATATATACTTTATAAAGGTTTTTATATCTTAAATATTATATATTCTAGATAAATTATAATGTACTTAAACTAATTAAATGTTAGAATCGAAATTATATATTATATCAAATTATATATATATATTATATATATATATATATTATATATTATATTAATATTAAAATATATATTATTATTATTATAAGCCTGCAAAATTATATGATTCCGTCATTTTTTTATTTTTGTATATAGGTTTTTTTTTTACATATTGAGTTATTTTACTATAATGAATTTCAGTGGTAATTTACATGATTCAAAAGTATATATTTAATGGTTATTTAAGGAATTTTGTTCCCAAATAAATTTTAAAAAATATATAAAGATTACTCAAACTATGATATCTTCTTAGATAATTTCGCAAAGACAAATATCAAATATTGGGCTTCCCACAAAGTAGGCAAAACGTTTTCTTAGTGATTGGGTTTATAATGTTTGAAAATTTTATGAATATACATAGCTCCATTAATATAAATATTCTCGAGAGTAATATCTTTTTCTATTTTTTTCTATAATAAATGAATATAATTCTGCTGGATAATAATACATTGTAGATAAATTAAACAAAAAAGATAGATAAGTTCTGTAGAAGGGGAACCAATGTAACATATAAGTCTATTGATCAGAACGTAGATCGCTAAAGGTTTAAAACTTATATTTCGAAATATAGTAAAATAGAAATTAATATATATATAGAAAAAAAATATATTTAAAATAAAAATAATTAGGGGGCTACTATCTATCTGAAAGTGGTTTCTAAGAAGAGAACAGAGGATGTTGAGTAATAGAATAAACTTTTCCTACCTCTATGGGTGAAAGATAGGCCTAGAATGAGTAAACCCGCGAATCCAATATACCAAGAGCGTAAAGGTTCACAGTGAAGACTCCCGGAAGGGTGAAATATATATCTTAACCTACTGATCGTCCCGGTAAGGACGTTTTACTATCCGTCTTTATATGTATACCAATATTCTTTACACCTGTTATTTCGATTATTAATCCTTATTAAGTATTAAATAAAAAAAATAAAATAATTAACTGACGTGTATACGAAAAGTACGAGTTCATATATATTTTTTAGAATCCAGTACGTTTTTCACATTTATTAAAGAGAAAACATTAGAAATCAAATAATATTAATACGGTGAATATTATATAAAAAAAAAAATAAAAATAAAAATAAAAAAACAAAACTTCAAGTGAGTCTAAAAACATAACAGGTCATATTATATATATATATATATATATATACATCATAACATATAGTTAATAATATATATATATATTAATAATATATATATAATATATATAAGTATAATATAATATTAGATTATTATAAATATAATATTTTAATTATAATATATATACTTATGATTAATCAGAGCGTGGGTCATAACCGCTTCAAATATAAAGGGTAGCTCGACATACGCTAACATCTCAACCCTATTACCGAGAAAAGTAGTCGCTCTAGACTGCTCATCCGCAACCGTATTCACAGACATCAAAACCTCCTCTATATATCGGCAAGTCCGCACAGTCTCCGTCAAGTTACTATCAAGCATAAAGTAACGTGCGGATTACGAATTCCATCAATAAAACTTTATACAAATAATTAAACCAAAAAAAAATAAATTTAACTATAATTTAATTATATGATAAAAATGAATGTAAGATAATACAAACCATCAAGATTTCACTCTGCCAAGTCATATTATATGGACTAAAAAGAATACCATATTACCTTCAAAAGAGAGCTGCTCCCAAAATTAAGAAGCAGTTTAAGGCAGTCTTTTGCACTCATAATATCCCACACTAATTTCGCTTACAACAGCCAATAATAGAGGTAAGGTTATTAGTTAATGAACAAGATATAACTAAAAAAATAAAAAGTAAATTTCACAAAGCGCGGCGAAAGAAATGATCCTAAGATTGAGGCAGGAGGAAAGGCTGGGTATAAGCTGCTCATCCCGAATAAATTATATATAAATTCTTGCTCCATTGATATGGAGAACCACTCCATTGTACCATAAATAGAAAGGTCTAGTTTTGAGCCACTGAGAGAAGCAGAAAGCCTCGATCTACCTGAGCCAGCATCGCTCTAAGTGCTAAATCAGATTCGCTGCTATATTATATGTTTAATATTTATATATAAGTAATACTATATAATAATATATATTAGCTAAGTCGGACTCAGCAAGAAAGTCATGAGTAGTGCTAATGGAAATTGATTACTACTAAAGTCTAGTGAATAATGAAAAAGTAGACCTTCTAATATGTCGTGACGGTGGTTCAAAAATATTGCAGAACAGGGAGGCAGAATTATTTATGTGAGACATTAAATTAGACATGGACCGCAGAGAACGGAACAATCACCAACAGCACTCCTCCTCACCACACGACACCAACAAAGCACATCAATTCCCCTTTATTTCAAAGCAATCCAAGCGCAAAAAGAAATTCGAGAACAACAACATTAACAAAACATTAAAGATAAATCCCACCAGCGTAAAATATACAGAAAACAACAAGTACCACTAACACTCAACACATACGACTCAACAAACAAAATAAAAAAGCCAAGGAATACATGCAAAACACGTCCATTACCTGCCGGATTGTGACATACCTGAACATCTACAATCAAACAAGAGAAGCAACATAGAAAAACTCAAAACACCAAACACAACCAAAACAGAAAAACCACGGACAAAAATACAACACCAGGGGACGAAGAATTACAGAAAATAAAAAACAATACATAACAGAAGATACACCTGCACAACAAAAAAACGAATGTAACAGACTTCAATATGAAACACAAAACCTTCCAACAAACACAGCAGACAGACAGCAAATATTGTCAGATATAAAAGTTGTAGCGCATATAAAATGCTTTTTAAAAGTCACAGCCATTAAAACAACCAGAGCAGAGACTCTAATTTATTTGAAAAAGTAAATTATTGAAATCGTCTTCTAGGGAAAAGACAAACACGCACAAAACAAAATTGAGGCAGGAAAAAACAAGCTTTTAGACGCACAAGATCCGACCGCTCAGGCTTCTGGCGTGAAAAGCCCAGCAGGACATAAATAAAACAAGAAAGTAAAAATAAAAATACATAATCACTAAAATACAAATAATTGAACGATACCCCCCCCCTCCCATACCATAAAACATATTACTCACAGACCAGCCTCTTTCTCTTCGATCTTAAATTATACAAATCCGAACATCGATAACTTCAACGAGTTTTACGTAGTCCCCTTCTCATCTTGTAACAGCCGGGAATTGGCCGACCGGCCTCCATAGTGTTACAATATCAAAGTCTTCTACTCGAACGTTATCAGTAGAACTTGTCTCTGCAACTTTATGTTGATCACAGACGTCCTTAAGATCACCACGCCCATTTATCTAGCGTCGATGCGCGTAATTAATATGTGAGACGCCTGATCGGTTATATCTAGAAGGCCGTCTGTGTCTCGCGTGAGAAATCCAACTCCGCTTGATACGTGTTATTATCTATGCGTAGGTTATTAAGTGTACGCAATAAAGTCAATGGAAACACAGAGTTCGAATCTGTGCCATGCCCAGACTGACCCCCCGCATTTAAAATCGACTACAAGTGACAGAAAGCGTAAAGTCGGCGGCAGATACACTACAGGCATCGAGACACAGTTCTAGCGGTGCGCGGACTTACTTTTGCGAAGCTCGACCTAGCGAGAAGCGTCTGTAGAATTGGTCACTAGAATCAAGGTGCGGAAGGAGACGCCATACGCGACGGACCAATACCTCTTTCTCGAAGGTGGGCGGAGGTCTATACATCAGATGATCAGCGACGCGAGTACTAGCCTGCACCCGTACCATTTAACGAGAGCGAGGTGACCCACCTCAACGATATAAATAAATATATAAACTAACTAATACCTATAATTAAGTACACTACGAGCTTCACTATAAACAATAATATACTAAGCTCACCCTAAAACTTATATTAAATATATATACTATACTCACTAATAATATTTTTAGAATCCTACATAGTATATACCTATATATATAGGACCTGGTATGTTTTTTTAAGGACCTCACCTACACTTGTTTTGATTTTTTTTTTTTTTTTTTACTTTTTTATTTTTTTTCATATCAAAACTATATTACTATAATCTCTAGTACATAAAGACTCCCAACCAAGTCATCAATTTACCACGCGCAGCGCAGCCCACGGCTGTCGTGCTAAGTATTTGAACTTGCGGAAGGACGGAACACTCACGTCTGACATTGATTTCACACCTTTCCATGAATCCGTGAATGTATCTCAAAATAATACGCGATCCGTTTATATAGGAGCAGTTACGTTCTCCCCGACTTTTAGCAGTTTAAAATTTCTTTTTTTTTACTTTATTGTTACCCAGATTTACACTAAAGAATACCCCACAGGTAAACAACAACGAAGAACCGATGGCAGACGCGAGTCGGGGGTCTCTCGGCCTCATTTTCGGCTCAGACAAAAACCAAACCATAAGCCATATCTCGTATTGCGAAGGGATCCGATCAGGAGGCATACTTAGGGACTATATTCTCCCCCTCCCGGGTAGCCGAGCTTCGCAGGAGGGTTCTCGACGGAACCCCTGACCGCGTCCTCCTCTCCCGTGTCCGATGATTACAGGTATGTACGCTAGCGGACATCTCCGATCATATGATATGGGTGATAGCCAGCTCGTGATGATTCCACCAACTGCACTTTGTCAGCCGCATGACGGGAAGTTTGTATTTTTCAGCTCCGCTCACCCCCTGCTCAACGCTCAGCCGTATATACACTCATGGTCCTCACAAACTTCAACCACATACTATACAGCGCGACTCAGAGAAAACGTTTCACCCCGCCCCCACCTCTGTCCCCGCAGAAAGTCGACAGAGGCTCGAGCCCCAAATCGGGTCAAGCCTAATCCTCGTATATGCGACTGATGCATCCTTGTGTGTGGACATACGCCATCCCATCACCCGACTCGTCGCCTTCTTATTAATTATTCTATTCAGATTCCAAGATTGTATTTATATTTTAGCTTTTATACTTTATTCATGATAGTGATTTGAAATACGACTTAAATCGACTACATAAGATCGGCTTCGACTTCGCAACTACGCCAGTAATTGGTCACTATTAATTGAAGCGGTCTCGGTAATAGTGTTACGTAAACTGTTTCGCATGGGATATTTCATTCTAATTTCGTCCCCCCCCACATGAAACACAGAAAAAAAAACAATGCTTTATTGTTTGAAATTTTTTTTTGTGAGTTCTTTTCGTTAAAAAAATTTATTCTTGCTATAAAGCGTTTGTTTAGTAGCAAGACGCTAGATATTCAAATATGTAATATGGTTTTTTCCGGTGTAAGCAGAAGTCTTTACTTTTCGAAATGATATTCATTTTTTAAATTTATACTTGAAATAATGAAGTTTTGGGAATGTTGGTTACGTACAAACAATAATCCTTAACAATATTTTCGAACAACCCTTTTGAAATCAAAATGTAATAGGTTGTTTATGAGACCTCCTAAATTTAAATTAGATCATAGTATAGCTAGCAACAATACTTTAAAAAAAAAACAACAACAGAAACAAATATAGACAAAATAAACAATAACATATTCAACGATAGGAATACTGTAAGCGAATGAGTCCTAAATTAATATATAATAAATAAATAATATACAAATATATACGTATTATCATAAATATATATACATATACGTATAACTCATAATTATGATACTAAATTTGTTTTAAATAACCATTATATAATATATATATTATAATATCATATATATTATTATATAACTATAATAAATCATATGCAATAGTATAAATTTTATACATACCTATAATACGATATTGGTCGATTCCCAATAACGCGTAATGCCCGTTAAATATAGGTACAAAGAATAACCAGGTAAATATAACATAGCCCATAGAAAATTCATAAAATTATTTCTTGAATAGTTGACTTTGATTATTACTTCCTTTCCCGTAACTGTAATCCGGATAACTCTGTTGGAATGAATCTGAGTAGATAAGTTCCATATCCATAAGATACGGGAAATGGGCGGAGGGCAATATTACGAACAGTAACAAAAAATAATCACTATATATAATCGTTAGCCCTGTGGTGACGCCCTGTAATTTAAAAGTCTCTTCTCATAAACTATGATGGACCCAAAATACTATTGTTATTATTTAGCCTTTAAAGGAATTAAGCAGGAACATAATTCATCCATGACTCACACCCCTAGCACGATCGGTCTTCTGACAGGATTGCTACCAAGTAACAAAAGCCTTTACTTAAATACGATATTAATTATAACCGAAAACATAGTCACACATACAGAGACCCCAAGGCTCCCGGACGCACGGTGCGGCCGACAGCCCCCCAGCTCCATCACATAAGACCAATACCCTCCTGTCAAAAATGCGCAGGTAAACTTGGATCGACGAATAACGCAACTAAGAACCACCTTGGATACGTATGCCTTGCGCACTATGCGCGTCTACCCGTCAGGAGTTCGCCAGGGACGACCGATTCCAACGCGTACCCCACTGACGCCACAGCAAAGGCAGAACCGCCCAACCACCACTACCAGGTGACGGGTCAGCTAAAGTCCCCTCAATATTTTTTATGCAGGTTTCAGATTTGCGGAATTCCTACAGAATTTGGAAACTCCGCTTATTAATTTAAAATTTAAATTTGATCATAGAATTAGGACTCACACAAAAGCACTCCCTGAAACCCCCCCCCCCCCCACACACACAACCCACAAGTACTTATATATACATATATATAATAATATTATAAATCAATATATATATATATACAATATATATTTATATTATAATCTTAACACGAATAACTAATTATTCGAATCAGTGCTACACAACGAATATCATATAATAACTATACTAACTACTACAAATAAACATGGATATAACATACTTTACTATATGGGTTAAACTTTAAGTTATTCTTACTGAACGCCTAATAGATCGAATTAAACAAATTTAAAAAAAAAATCGATTTTCGATAATAATATTACCTGTATGTATCGACTTTATGATCGCAAAGATACCACAAGAGAAGAGTTTAAATATAACTGTTTACTCTTCATAGAAATATATACTAATATAATATAATATATATAATATATATATTTAAATTATATATTATCAGATAACATATAATATCTATAATATATTTAATATTTTATATATTAATATATATATTTAATATATAATAATAAGCATTTTGGAGATGGAACTTATATTCAGAGTATTATTCGGGAACCTATTCAAATATCTACTGATATAAAATTTGGAGGTGCATAAATCGAAATTTTATTTACTGTTGTTTCCGGTGAGGTTGCAAGTAATTTTTATTGGGTTTTTCCCAATTTTATACTGAAAATTATTAAAATGATAAAGAATAAATTGTATTTAATGTGGTATGTTCAAATTTGGTGGAGAAAATATTTCATACTGTTAGCATTGCTGCAACATTTAGTGTTATAGAATAGCTAAATAAGAATGTTTGATAGAAAGAGTCAAAAGAATTGTGAAATTACCGAAAATAGGATGAAAAATTTATTAATGTTTATATTGTATAGTTAACACATTGGTATTGCTTCGAAAGATATAGTTTCTCTTACAAATATTTTTTTTTTCATAATTAGTATTTATAGGAAATTGCCAACCAGCAGTTTGTTTGAATTGCCCCCTGTTTAATTACATGTATTCTATGTAACATAACGAAAGGGCTTGATCAAGCCTCATATAGGTTTTTAAAAGGGTATAACCATATATTACGATAGTCAGTGAACCAACAGTTATTAGATTGAGCTTTAATTTCTTAAGTATTTCACTGTCTATATATATATATATAGTAATATATAATATATATATATATATATAAATATCATATATATATATATATATTAGTATATATTCGATATAATATATATATAAATTATAATATGGCACAGCCTCGTAGGAAGAAGCACAATCCACTGTCTATCTAAAAACTACAGAATAAGTTACAGGCGAAAGGGAATACAATTTTGGAATCCTTGTAAAATTTTGATTGGGAAAATGGGACTCTGTGTTAAAAAAAAAAACACTAAAATATAAAAATTGGCGGCACCTATCCCTTACTGTTTTTTCTTTTGGGGCAGAAATTCGCATTAGGAGAATAACACAATGTTATAACGATTAATATATATATTGTAAGTATTACACGGCAAATTGATAGGGGCTCGAGACGAACGTGCTGAACGGGGAACCCAGGGGACGTTATTTCCATACCCGTAGGGAGAGAGGGGGCGGAGGAACCCCAACAGCGCACGTACACGCCAAAATACCAAAGAGGGGTTCCGGGAGACCCTCCCCGGAGGGGGAAAATAGTCCTACCACCTGTCGTTCCCGAAGGCCGAGAGACCCCGGGGACTCCTCAATCGGTGCGGTCATATGACTACTAAGTACCCCTTGGGATTCCTTTAGTTGTTAAAAAAAAAACAAAATCACAAATATTTACTAGGAAGTCTATTTAAATTTAACGAGAGTAGCGTATCAAAAAATCGTCCCATCTAACATCAGCGTTGCATGACATATTACTATTAACGGAATTTAACAATAGTTTTTTTTTTTTTTTATTACATTTATCACAATAAAAATATAGTGTAATAGCAGTATCCAGCAAGTATTCCTCCGGATAGCTGTTGTAGTTTTTGAGCTATGGATTGTGGCTCTTCATAGAGGCTGAGGTATATAGATAATTATATTATATATATAATGTATATTATATATATATATATATACTTATATATATATTATATATATATAAGCTACTATATTATAGTATATCGGTAGATATCATAGATATAATATAATTCGATACGATATATATGTTTCGATAATATGCGAAATCGACAGAAGGGCAGAAAGAAACTATAAGTCTTTACCAGCCTAATATATAAATACTTATGATATATATAATATATATAGTATATACTATAAGTATATATATATAATATATATTAGAAATAAATACGAAATATATAAATATATTATATATATATATATATAATATATATAATATATATTATAGTTATGATATATAATTTATGTATATGTATATTCTATATATATATTATTATAATATATAATATATATAAAATATATATAGTAAGTATATATCTAGATTTGTGGAAGTAGTAACTATATATATATTCACTCACCATATTCATTTATTATTATCATAATATATTATATATAAAGAAGAAAGAGAGAGAGAGAGAGGGAGAGAGAGGTAGGAGAGAAGAGAGAGAGAGAGAAGAGGACGGTAACAGGAGGGAGAGAGAGAGAGTTCATAGAGATACCATTAATTTTGTGTGTGTTTTCCTGATAAAGCTCGGTAATAGCCTGGATACTTTGATATCGTTTCCAAAACTAGATATAACTCCTAATTTAGAGCTTCCATACCTTTAGCATTATTGAAGAAAGAAAGACTCTTTAAAGCTGAAAAGAAGATAGCATCCATTCAGATCCCTAGGCAGATAGAAGAAATATAAACGCAAGTAAATGTTTTTTACACTATAAAAGATTTTACCACAATTTCATGCAATCAGATGAATAGCACATTGCTTCTTAAGTAATCTCGGAACAATAAAGCATCGCTTGTGGAAGGTTATTCAATTTCATTTGTTTTTACACTTAAGTTTTGAAAGTGAAAAGTATAACATCCACATACAGCACACCAACACACACCAGCACACACACACACACAAACACACACACACAATCCAATATCAACAGTTCTTTACACAGAGTAGTTAGCTTATATTGATAGTGCATATATATTCGTACTATATAGTACATGATTTAGCATAGTATATTTAGCATAGCTTGAAATGGTATAATATATATGTTTTAAAAGTTACTGTAACGCCTAACAGGTTAATAGTGTAAAATTAGCAAATCTCTGCAAGTAGATTTAGCTAAGTTGAAATCGGTAAATAGTTTATTTTCTTTGTGCATATTTATATGTAATTAAATGAATGAACATGTATAAATATCTTGCTTTTTCTGAGATCAAAAGCATTTAAAATATAATAGCGATGAACCGAATCCAGGACTCGGATCGGGTCACTCGTTGACTACGTCAAATTCAGCTGAATCTAGCAATAAGTAACATGTGCTAGAGTTTTTCTTCTAGCAAAAATTCTTGCCATTTTTAACGTTTTGTGAAGTTCTAAAATATAAGTTAGAACTAAGACTGTCTGAGGAATAAATTAGTGACATTTCTGTATAAAATTAAATTTTTTAAAAATAATTTTACCAATAATGAGGGGAATGTTTCGTTTTATATTATATTTAGTCAGTTTAATTTCATTGATTTGTAAAAGAATTAATTTTGCTAAATACTTAAATTTCAGACGATGTGATATTCTTATACTTAATGCGGGAGTTTTTGGTCTCCCTTACACAAAAACTGAAGATTCATTAGAAGCGAACTTTCAAGTCAATTTTCTTTCACATTTTTACATGTGTTTGTTAATGGAACCTTTGATGGTGTTATCTCAGGATCCAAGAGTAATATTTGTATCAGCAGAATCACATAGGTAAGTGAAATAATCGTGTTTTTTTAAGGAAAAAGAATAGTGAATACTATTTTTTTTAGTGCATGTAAAGGTACTATCACTGCACACACTGCACATTAGAAAGCAGAGATACTTGGTCAGAAATCCTACACCATAGACGACACCTATACTAAACGTTAGTAATTGTCGGACTGGGTACGTTAGAATTTATATTGCATATTTAAATCTCGTAAAAAGGCAAAAATAAGGTCTGATCGAAATGCTGAAGAATGTTTGACAGATGTTCTTCATAGGGGATGTTTTGTAAATTTGGGAAAAAACGTTTTACTAGTGTACTAGTGGCCATTAAGACAGTACATTACGACCAAGATAGGATGAACCGAAACAATAACTTTCGATTGGCAAAACTGAAAGGTCGGGGAGGCCTCCGACGAAGTGAATTAAATTTACCAAGGAAGAGTTTCACTCTATAGAGCTTGACTCCTCGGAGAACAACTTCCTCCCAACATTCCTATCAGTACTTGATAAACCTTTCCATTAGGATGGCGTAATAATCGGTAGCAGGGACGTACCCCTGTTGAAGTTTTGTAGGAGTATGATCTACTGGTTTTCTATGAAGTAGCTGCCTGAAGAGCGCTGTTGTCCCGCTGCTCATTTCCTGGGATACCAACATGTGATGGGATCAAGCAAAATTTCAATATCTGCTTCAAATTGTGTAGCTGGATAAGGTATTTATGGTGCAGAAAAACCAAAAGGTTTCTGGGGGACCTATTTCGTAGTGCAAAGGAGTCAGATATAAATAGTGTGAAGTTATCGGTATTAAGGTGCTATCCTGATGGGAGCCAAAAATATCACCCACCATATTTCTACAAATATATGAGTGGAAGAGTGTTCAGACAGGAATGTGGTCCGGAAACACAGACCAACATGCAATTCCATCTTTTATTTTGAAACCATCTGGTGTGTTTGAAAAAGCTTCACTTGTCCTTACGTCAACAGTTGAGGTGAGAGCGTGAGTCCACTTCGAGTAGGCGGATGGTGGTCTGGTTTTGAAAAAAAGCATTATTTACATCCTTACATATTGTGGAAGGGGGGGTGTAAAAACCACAGCCCATAGTTTCGAAATAAGTATAAGATAAACAGCGTTAAGGGGACTATGAAGGTAATCAAAGCGAGTGCTATAAAGTCTCGAGTAAAAGGGACACCTTCTCTAGGTATCATAGCTGAGAATGTGGGGGTCCTTTTAAGCGTAGGTATAATGTGCACATAAGTATTTTCTTCCCGAGACAGGCATAAACACCGGTCTTCCAACTTCCAAGCTCAATCAAGCGACGATCTTGAAAGACCGTCTGTAATGCGCAGGCCCTCATTTGGATAGGTCAAGAGGACTTAAGTATGATGTGGAAAAAAGTTTGTCCATATATAGCACATCCGTAGTTCAACCTTGATCTCAACAAGTCGATATAAAACCTGAGCTAGATCCTTTGCAGCCGGGTCCCAGGTCTAAGAAGTTAGGTGACAGCTCGTTTTGAGGGTGAAGGATGTGAGGAAGATTAAGTGAGATGTTCATACAGGGTCAGACTAAGAATTTAACTGTAGTTTTGTCTGATAGAACCTTAAGAAGAGTAACGTGGGGATGTTTCATCTAGGACAACCCATACTGCCCTCTCAGCGGAACATTCAAGGTTCTCGTTTTTGGGGGCGAAAAAAATAAATCCCCCGCGAGTCACCCCATCTCGCCAATTCTGTCGAATAATCATTGGAGATGGGTTCCAAAAAGAAAGGCTATTCCAACGAGATAAAAGAGAAGTTCGTCACATGAAGAGCACCAGACTGGTGTTTGAAACGTTGGTAATCACATCATTGTATCCTAAGGCAAAAACAATGCCGTAAAAGAACATTTTATTGAAAAAAGCTTCCCTTAGATCGTGGTCTAAACGAAAAGGCCGGTCCAAGTAGAATGATGCTTGAGAATCCAAAAACTGGGAGTGGTGAAAACGCCATGAAGAGATTTCAATGTAAATTAAACGAGTTGCTATCATTCTCCCATTAATTACATGCATGGCAAGCAGAGAGATGGGCCTACGATTACCGCTAGGGGCCCATCTTCCTAGGCTTTAGGAAAGAGAATATTATGCAGTTCAACTTTTACTGACCTATATGTGTGGAGGAGTAATAGGGTTGTAGAGGCTAGAAGAGAAACACCGAGGCAGACGGATGGAGATGCCGAAGAATGGTATGACAAGCACTCGAAACCCGACACACCTGAGACTTTCCGCAATTGTCATAGTGAATAGTGATTTTCAAAACAACGACGTGCAGAAGGATGTTCTAGGAAGCCGGTCCCATGTCGAAATTTTCTATATCGAGATCACTGGAAGAAGTCGAGAAATGCAACAAGCTCGACAGCTCCACGCCTGGTGGTGCAACAGCATCCCCATGCAATGTGCCATATTCTAAGGATGATTGTCGATTACGAAAGTTGCTTTTCATAAATCTTCAGATTATTATTAATCAGACGAGTGTGATAGTGAAACATAGTCCCGGAAATGTTGTTTCTTTGCTCTCCTGTCGATGTGTTGTCTATGTTTGATGCGTCTATCGATGTTGGGTGTCAAGTTGTAGCAGTTTTAAACAAGATAAGGTGTAGAAAAGTTGGAGTCTATCTATGCAGGTTTGAAAAGCTTTCCTTTTCGCGATTTGCCGAACGCCACTCTTGAGACCACCATGGCGTTGCAGAGCGACTAAATACCAACGAACAAGGGTTGACCCCCTTCCACCCTGTCCTTGAGGATGGAGTCCGAAAAAAAGTACAAAGCTTCAACAGGCGAAGGAAATAGTTCACGTGAAGGGAGACAGAGCATTTCTGTTGCCTGTATGAATGTTGACCAGTCTGCAGTGTCACATCTCCATATAGAGGGTGGCAGCTGCGATGTTCCATGCCCAAGGAACATAATGGTGATAGGATAATGGTCACGCCTACGGAGAAAGGCTGCTCTCTACTACACAAACTTGTCCAATACTGAAGTGGAACATAGTGTGACGTCGACACAGTAATAGGTGTTTGCATCGAAGCGCTCGAAAGTTGGCAGACCTGTATTCAAACAGCTCAGAGAAATAAGAGTCAACTCAAAGCAAAGTGGATGGCTCATTCTGAAATTTCACAAGACAACTAGAGAGGGTGGGAGTTGTTTGAATAGTGATGAAAGATCACTTTTGGAGTATTTGCAACTCGGGGCAAGGTAAATGGAACACGCCAGAATCGAGTCAATGAGAACTCATACAACTAGTGCGTGCAGATGTGTGTAGAAAGGTAGATGGGTATATGGGACTGATTCATGGATATATATTTTCAAGTTTTCAAAGTGGAAGGTTGTGCTCGTGATTGCTCTGCGTTGTGTTTGTGTTTTGTTTTTAGTTTTTTTCTATTAGAGTGTTATTTTAATTTTGCTTTAAGTGATTTAGTATTTTAATGTCATATTAGTTTAGAGGTTTTAATTATTTATAAATACTCGAATAAGCGCTTTTTAAGAAGACTTAGCTGAAAACATAGCCTAATCTCTCGAACAAGCCGAAATTTTAAGATAAGTTTTTAGTGTTTTACCTTTTTAACTTTTTAAGTTTTACGTATTTAATTAATTCATTAATGCAGCTTTTAGCCTTTTTTAAAGTTTTAATTAGGATTATTGGTATCCGTTTTTTGGGGGGGGTTAAATTTAAGTACGTAAGTTAGTGAAGCTGTGCGAGTGTGTGTATGGGTATTATTAGTGTTAATCAGTTTATTTATTTAAATATTTATGGAATCACTAGTTGGTTTTGTCTCTATTTTTATAATCATAAATTTAATAATTTTTATTTTTAATGTTTCAGTGGCGTTTTTTTCTTTGCTTTATCTTTTTGTACACGTGATCTGTGTGTGTTTGTGTGGGCACTGTTTTATTAATAAAAACCCTTTTGTGGTTTTTTTGGGGTGTAGTCGATTGTTGTGTGTTGGTTTGTGAGGGCTGTCTATTGAGATGAGCTGACAGAAAGATTAGGATGGCGCAGGTGGGGTTCTCTAGTGACTTCGCAAACGTTCGTGGCCTGAAAGCTAACCATGAGTCTGTGCGAATATCACCTCGCTAACTCTCTTCCTAACATTTTAACTTCTGTCGAGACCCAGCTAGCCAGGATTCTTTTCCAAATAAACTGAATATCTCAAGTTAAAACTTTTTTTACAAATTACGACTAAATGGTGGTCTGTGTCTATATAAACGTTAATACTCCTGTAACACATCTTGAGAATCTTGAATCCTAATTTCGATGTTCTACTTTAAAATTTTTCTTCCTACTACTACCATTATCTTGATGTTCGCACTGCTCCCCTAACGAACAATTTTCCACCTCCTTTTGAATATCCTTTACTACTTCTCATGAAGACTGTACTTTCTTCCCATCCAAATTGCGAATCATCTATGTTAGTGATTTCAACGTACATCACAACTGAGTGGTTGGCTCCTCTCATACTGATGCAGGAGGGGAGGAGGTCAAAACATTCAAGTATTCTCAACGACTGGAACAGTTAATTAAAGAACCTACACACATACCAGATCGTGCCTTAACCAATTGCTTGAACGACGCTTGATTTATGTTTCCATACTCCTTCTCGTACAAATACACCATTTTCCCTCCTATCGTTAACTCTGACCACAATCTTGTAGCTCTTAATTTTAAAACTTTTTCTTCAGCAGTCCATCAGCCCCAAACGTACTTTCTGGCACTTAATCGGGCTAATTGGGGGCGTTGCTTCGTTTCTTTGCAAACTATGCTTGGAGGTGAATCTTGCTTTGACTCGGAGGACGTTTCGGTCACCGCTGAAAAGGTTTGGGCCGTAATCACCGAGGGTATGAGGGGGTTCATTCCATCTTCAACTAAATCTTTTTCTCCACAAATCCCATGGTTCGATGGGGAATGTTCTCGCTCCATTCAGGAGAGAGACATTGCCTATCGGGCAGGAAAAACTCTCGTTCTCCTATCACTCTTACTAATTTCCATTCTGGTCGGAGTCGTTGCAGAGCTATTATTCGACAGCTAAGCGCGGCTTTCCACTAAAAGAAAGTGCGACAACCTACTTGGCCTCTTCCACTGATAAAAATTTCTGGCTCTTGCCAAAAACCATCTCTAATAACTTTTGTAAAATCTGCTTTCCTCCACTTATTCGTTCTGACGTTCTGTATGCTAACTCTCCGTACTGAAATAAGGCTTAATCTCTTCGGTCCTCCTTTTTTCATCTAATTCTACCCTGGACGATTCCGCCAACCCCTCCTCCTGCTTCTTCTCTTCTCAGGTTTCCTATGGCCTCTTCCCGCGATTACGCATGATCGGGTGCATGATTCGAGATCTATGAGTTGTCAGAAGGCTAGTGCCGGATGGCATTTTCCTTCCCCGTGTTTGAGGGAGTGTGCTTCCGAGGCTGGCCCCGTCCTCGTTCAACTTTACTATTAATCTCGTTACGATTACATTTTTTCAAATGCTGAAGAGCGCAAATATTCAGCACGAATCCTGAAAAAGGGCAGCCGCTCTGAATCCTTCCAACTATCGTCCTATAGCTCTCACTTTGTATTTCTATCTAAGATCTTTGAAACTCTTCTAAACTCTCATTTTCGATCATCTGGAGTCTCATTCCCTCTTCAGATCATCAGTATGGCTTTCGACGCTCGAGTCAACGGTGACATAACTATCCTAATCTTAGCTGATTTATGGGTCTTCTGCCCTTAGGGACTATGGGGATCTTGGGTGGTGCACTCGATATATCAAAGGCTTTTGATCGAGTATGCATGCGTCGCTACTCTCTAAGCTCCCTTCACTTTGGTTTCCTCCTTCTCTTTTGCTTACTTATGTCTAGTTCTCTATGAACGCTCCATTTAATAACTCGATCTTCTAGGCGATTTCTTCTTCTTTTCCTGTTATATCTTGTGTCCTCAAGATTCTGTTTTATCTCAACTTTATTCTTACTTTTCATCATATGATCTCCTCGAGCTTTACTTCTACTCTGTTCACTCGTAGCCGATGACCTCAACTCTCCATTCTTCCACTCATTTTCAAATCTGCTCCTCTTTTGCATCTAGAGTTAAGTTGCACGCTTTATTCTTCAGCTCGCCAGCAATCTTGCCGGACCTGGATGGGTTCCCGGTGGGCCGCCACAAACCTTGTGAAATTCAGACTCTTTGAAAACTCAACTTACTTTACATCTCCCTCTCAAAAAACACCTCCTAACTTTCCTATTTTTTTCGACGGTTATCTAACGTCTCACCTGTTGACAACATAACATTTCTTGCTGAACATAACAAAAAAATTATTCTGAAAACTCATATTCATAACGGTTGCCTAAGGTGGCCTCCAAAGAAACTGGAGTTCTGTTCAGGTTCGGAATTTTTTTCGTCTGCCACAGCTACCCAGTTATATAGGCCTTATTCGCCCTTGTTGAGTACTGTTCTTCACATCTGGGGGGCTCCGGCTCCACCCTTCATTGGATAGAGTTGAGTCCAAAGCTAAAGGAGAACTAATTAACTTCCGCTACTTCTAAGAATCTTGCTTGACCTCTAGTCTCTGGCGGACTGACGTTGCGCCACTATCTCCTTTTCATTAGGTACTACAACGGTTTAGATGCTCAGAGGAGTTGCCCTCGCGCATTCCACCTCCATTGCGTCGCCCTCGCAATACAAGGTGCCATGCTCTCGCATGGAATTTTGCGTGAGCATTGATTAAATCCCAGACTCGTTCGTTGTGGTGCCTCCTTCTTTTTCCAGCCACTTCTGCTCTGTGAAACTCCTTGCCATTCTTCTGTTTTTCCTACTGTATTTAATCTTCCTCTCTTTAAAACCCACGTTTGCGCACAACCTGAGAGATTTGCGTTAGGTTTAGGCTTGTGGGCTTTCCTCTATTTTATTTCCTGCCCTCCTTGAAAAGGCTCAGCCCGTGAGTGGTGTAATCTGTAAAAAAAAAAAAAAAAAAAAAAAAAAAAAAAAAAAAAAAAAAAAAAAAAAAAAAAAAAAAAAAAAAAAAAAAAAAAAAAAAAAAAAAACCCTATCCTTTAAGAAGGAATGGTCAGAGGAAAATGATTCAAATGAAATGTTCATATTGGAGTCTGCTCTTATGTCCATCCGGAGGGTGGGTGAGTATAGGAAGAGTTTCCACGTGGCCATGTAGACGGGAATAGTGAAGGATATGAGAGAAATTAGCCTGTGGGTGCAGGTTGGATGAAAGAAGACAAAGGTGAGTAGGACAACTTTTCTCTAGCACACCTGGTAGCCTCTCGGCTGTTCTAGCTTGTAAGACGGACAAAGAAAGATGGAGGCAAGGGGTAAAAGACTTTTCAATTTGAGCAGCATAGGGAAAGTTTATATTCAGAGATGATTGTCACCACATCGTGGGCAGATGGGATGGGAAGATCGGCAGTATTTTGGGGGGGAATTGCCCACATTTTTGGCACCGGAAGTTTTTTCTAGGGCGAGAAACATTATGTAACTAACTGTCTAAATTGCGAAACCAATCTTCATATTGGAAGGATGAAATGATGTTTAAATGTTAAGAGTAAGAGAGCATTCCTGGTTGGAAGAAATCTAAATGCATCAGCCACTGAATATGCTTGCTGTCATGTGTGCCATTATATGGTCTGTCGAGTCATTGTGGATTTCTGATGCAAAAATGGTACCTTTCGAGGCATTTCTGACCTTATTGAGGGTGGGGACAATGGTCATGTCTCCAAAGTTTGCTAAAGTTTTCCCAACTTAGAACTCTGCCCCATGAGTTGGCCAGATACAAGAGGACATTCCTTAATATTGCGTAACCTGTTAGTTGCTTGTGTTCAGCGCATTTTCCAAGGCGTAGCTGATTATAAGAGGACTCCTGACGTAAGTTGAATGGATGACGCCGAGTTGGAATAAAAAATACAGTATGTATCCAACATTTCCTGGCATACCTGCGAGGTGGGTCCGAAAACGAACAGCAAATGATTACTAACGAAAGCTATAAATAGCTGTGCGTGGCGTCCAACTGGAAAGGGCAATGTTGAATCGCGAAAAAGGGGAGGGCTACACACAACCCTTTGTTTTACAGGTTGAGGGTGAAAATTTATTAAATGATGATTAGGGAATTAGCAGAGGAAGGATAGGAATACTAGAATCCCTACATCCTCGATGCAGAGGAGCAATCGGTATTTTCTTGTGTAGCATTTTTTCGGACGCGGTTTGAATGCGTATTTGGACGAATGATGGTGGTGTTATGTTTTAAAGCAAAATAATTTAATTTTGTCTTAAACAAAGAAAACATAAAAAGTAGAAATTAACAGAAGGGATAAAAAAGGCAAATATTAACTTAAGAAGGTTAAGCCCCAACTTCCCCCCAAAAGGGTCAAAGGTCAGAGCCTTCATCACAAAAATCCCAACCCTACCCCTTTAGGTGACTGTTTATGTGCCTAGAAAGAGCCCCCTTTATAGAACTCCACGTCGACCCCTACCCGTGAACCTCACGGAATCATATAATCACATGACCGTTCTGAGAGATTTACACCAAAGTGCGGGGAGAGCCCTCCTCACTGGTCAGGCAAGCGTTCGAGTCCCCACATTTGCGACCAGGTCAAAAAGGCGAAAAAGAAACAGTTTTAAACCTGTACCCTCAATTCCTGGAGTGTGAAATGGATCAAAGAAACTGCCTGTGGGAAGAGACACCTGAGGCCAAGGGGCTTGATGGGGAAAAAGAAAAGACACTCTCTTTCAGAGAGGAAAGGTACGTACATAGTATGTAAAGGAACTAGGGGAGAGAGTTGAAAAAAGGTTAAAAAATAATAATTAAAATAATAATAATAATAAATAATAATAATAATCAATAATAATAAAAACAAACAAACAATAAGATCTGCCAATTAAGTGTAATAATACCGACAGGTTTGTGATACATATTATTGGCGAATCTGGGGGAAACTTAACAAAAAGAATGAACAATAATATTTTGTGCAAATTAAAATATTAAAAATGATATCGTGCCCCTCATTTACTAATTTTATCCAAATATTCAAAATACTTCCTATAAAAAGATAATATAATATTTAATAATACTTTTGACATTTAATAATAAGAATAATAAATAATAATAATTAATTAATAATTAATAATAATAATAATAATAATAATTATAATAAGTAATAATAATAAAATAATAATAATAATAATAATAATAATAATAATAATAATAATAATAATAATAATAATAATAATAATAATAATAATAATAATAATAATAATAATAATAATAATGAATAATGATAATAATAATAATAATAATAATAATAATAATAATAATAATAATAAAATAAATAATAATAAATAATTATAAATACAATGGAACATCTGATTGTCATTGTAATTTATAATTATAATTATAATATAATAATTATAATATTATTATAATCAAATAATTATAATTATAATTATAATTATTAATTATAATTATAATGTAATAATATAATAATAACTAACAATATAATAATAATAATAAATAATACCTTTAATTTTGCAACTCTTTCATCAATACTGGACATACTGCTTCGCAGGTGATTTAGTTTCTTTGTGTAATATGAAATCTGCTGAAACTACGATATATATATATATATAAATATATAATATATATAATTATATATATATATATATAGATATATATATATATATATATATATAATATATATATATATATATATATATATATATATTAAATATATATATATATAATATATATATAATAATTAGTGATGCACCGATACCATGGTATCGGTATCTGTATCGGTTGTATCGGTCGATTTTTGAGGTATCGGTATCGGTTATCGGGAATTTTGTGAGTAGTAGTATCGTATCGGGGCAAAATTTTGCCGATACCTTTAACCGATACCACAAATTTTGCGTCCTCAACGTATTTCGATAATATATATGTATATCTTAATATATATTTATTATATATAATTATAAATATTTATATATATATATATATATATATATTATATATATATATATATAATATATATATATATATATATTACGTACCATGTCCCGCATTCTGCAGGGAGGTGTGTGCGTAGTTGAAAGGCGGCTCTTTTGAGTTATCCAACACCATATCACGGAAAGCTAGATTTGGAAGGAGGTTTTCAAGCAAATTGCTATCAACGAAGAGATTTAAAAAAATTTCTCTAAGACTCGATGAATTCGAGAAGGGTAGCTTCACCCGTTAAAATTAAAGTTTCAGAATTTCTTCTTTTTTATTTGCAGTTTAATATATATATATATATATTATATATATATATATAATATATATATATATATAATAAATATATATATTAATATATATATATATAATATATTAAGTATATATATATATATATATATATAGTATATATAATATATTATTATATATATATATCCGCAATTTGTCTGATTATTTCCGAGCTATCTGACCAACTGTATGTTTATATACCGTAAGGTGTTTGTCGGTTTCTATGTTGTCTTACGAAAACGGTAAAGAAAATGCTCGGGTCTGCGTTCGTTTTTGTTTAAACCGCAAAAAATCGTAAAAAAAATGCTTAACAAGCGTAAGGAATTTCCTTTAATTCTATAAGTTGCTATTTCCTGTGATTGAGAAATTTACACGTTCTACGAAAATGTGTAAACCAAAAAAATGACGCGTGGTAGGCCGTTTAAAATTGACAATGAATAATTTCTTCATAAAATCAGCTTTTAAATATAATTCTTCCAAATCGATAAACTCCATCACAATAGTTGAATCAATTTTTTGTAATAAAACTATTTATTAGTTTTATTTCTGTCTATCCGAAAATCGACGAGCTCCATCAAACGGCTGATTCAAATTGTTTGCAAAACAAAGTTAAACCTCTCAAGAAATTGTGTTTCGTTTTCGCCTGTAAATTCAGGCAAATTAGTTTAGGAAATATTTTCTGGCACAGGTAAGTTTTATGATTATAAGTGTAGGTTAAGTGTTTTATATAAAAAGATTCCAAATTTTAAGTTCTTCACCTTTTAGAAGCATTTTGAAAGAAGGAGAATTTTTGAAGAGATATACGGTGCCTATGAGGTCATAGTGATCTCTGACAGCTAAAATCTCTGGTTGAGAGTTGGGGAGATTAGCTCGAAAGGAAAATGCCCATTGCTGTTGAAGCTCGCATCTTAGTTGTAAGAAAGTTTACCACGTAATCGATGATTACAGTTGGCACATTTATATTTGTAAACGATGTGTTACCTCAAGTTCATGGTGGGGATGCTTCTTTAATCTTAAAGAAAAACTGCCAATTGAGTTGTTAATAAAATATATAAGAAACTTGCATTGTGGAAAGTTTGTTTAAGAGATGTTTCTAATCTGAAATGAAGATCATTGGAAAGGGGTCCTATGTAGGGAAGCCGAGCATAAACAGAAGTTTAAGAAACATCATATGCAGTAGTTTTAAGGCGATAAGGGTTATCGAGAAACTAGTAAAACAAGTTTATCAAAAAAGTTGGGATAAAGGCTAAAACTAGGAAAATTTACGGAGAAAGGTGATTTCTTCATGAAAAAACTTCCAAATCAGAACAAAATAATGCGGGACCTTAGTTAGACCTGCAATTTATGATTAAAGAGATAGAACTACAGAAATTAGTTCCAAGTAAAATATTAGTTGGCTTGCTACTTCTATTTATAGCAAGGGCACCAATACATACATAGACTAATTTTCTTTAGTTCTATATCTTTAATCATAATTGTAATTTAATACGAAGCGTTTGCGATAGATTAAATTTTAGTAATTTCTTTGCTTTAAATTAGGACAAGTTTCGTTTTTTCATGCATTTGTGCTACGCTCGCATAAGAAATGCTCACCACAGTTTAGTTAGTAATTTCCTGTTTCCAGGGTTCCCCCTTTCTGGAAAAGCAGGGAAAAAAATCAGTCATGGAAGGTCAGGGAAAGCGTTTTAAGATATGCTGAAAGTCAGGAAAATTCAAAAAAGTCCGGGAAATTTTAAAAAAATTTCAAAACATATTGAAGAAGATCCATGGACCAAGTTACATATTGTTGATATATTTCTTTCCCTTACTGTATATAATTGTGGAATGAGAGTTGTATTTGATAAGTGAATGAAAAAAGGATGGGCGAAAGAACGACATCCCATTAAATTTGACTACCATGCCTGTTTCTTTCTAATTTTTAGTTTCACTATTACCTACTATTCTTCCTATTCTGTCAGTAGAGTTGTTCCAAGTTCATCCTTCCGATTGAAAGTGATTGGTATATGTGTGTTTTTTAGACTGTATGACTTAAGACTTAATCTGTTTATAGCATGTACTTTAGATATACTTATTTTTTTTTTTTTTTATTGTTTTGATTTTTGACAAATTGATTTTGGATTTTTGTGCAGTCGAAGGTATTTATTCTCTCAACACCAAAACATTACAAAATGTTTCTGATTCAAACCAATAGATGTATTATTTCTAAATTAGCAAACTGTCTTTTTAAAATGCCTCCTTCCTTAGAAACGTGAATCATTGTTTTAGAAAGTTCCAAACGTCAGGACCCACGTTGAGTCCCATTCCGTTCACAGATTCTACAAGTCTCATCGAATTAAATATAGGATAAGATTTCTGAAGTCCAGTAAAATGCCTGCTTACAAAAACTAGTCTGTCTTTGGTATACATGACAGAAGGAACAATTTGCGTGATGATAAAAGCTGTAATAATTCTTGGATTCAAACAAAAATAAAACTTCCAAAGAAGTCACTTTCGAATGAGTTATATCCTAAAATTCAAGAAATTGAATCTAGACTAGCTTAATCAAAAATGACAGAAAAAAGATATAGAAGTGATTGTGTCCTTCTGAAGTGCGAAGACTGAATGCCAAGGCTCTATCATCATTGGATCCTCGGGGGCTATAAATTTTTCATCAGCCAGAACAAGGGAAACAAAATTGCTTTATTGCTAGAGGCATTGCTACACAATAGCCGAATCCAACAATTCTGTGCTGTGATTAAAGCAAAAGCCACAATGCACTCAGCTTTGTAGTGAAGCTGGCCGGATTCTACCCTTGAATTAAAATTTCAAACTATCTTTGGATGGTGAACTGTCCTTCTAAGAACTTGATGAATTTTTTCTTCAATAGTACCTGGGAATCAATGTTATGAGGAATTGGGGCAAATTATTAAATTAGGAATGATATTTTCGCATGGAAATGCGACAGTGAAGAGGGTTCTGTAAATAAAGCAACTTTAGTAGAGAATCTGGAAAAACAGTCGAGTCTGATTTCTCAAAGAACGGTGCACAATGCTATAAGATCCATGAAAGTATTCATAAAGTGCCTATCACTCAAAAAAATGTTGTTTGACCAAATGTGAAGAGCTACCCATAGAGATATGAAAGAAACATGCTCAAAGAAAAAAAAGTTAAAATATGTCATTACAGATCAATAAACACTATGAAGAGCAGGAAAAGATGTTAAAACAAAAGCTTGAGCACAAGAAAGACGCGTATAAAATCAGAAAAATTCAGAAATGCTTGAGCAAGAAAAAGTAATAACCTAAAAATCCTCCCCATTTAGAACTTTTGTGATCACAGGTGGACGTTATTCAAACCTAGGGCTTATTAATGTTAACGCATTAAAGTTTATTTCTTATTTATAAATAATTTTCTTTTGTTTGTGAGGAAAAAAAAAAAAAAAAAAACCGTTGCGTTGGGACATGGCTTGGAAAAGGTATAGGCCGATTACTAAAAAAATTTTTTTTTTAAATTCATCCATTATAAATTGAACAATTTTAAAGTAAAGTTTGAACTTTGAACCAAGTTTTGTTTGATTGTGACACTGCGAATTAATGATGACTAGATATTTATCACGCCAAAAATAACGAACACCCTGGTCAGGGAAAATTTTGCGAATTTGGTCAGGATAGTCAGGGAATTCAAATTTAAACTTTCAGTGTGAACCCCGTGCTAGGTATATTTTTGTTTTTAAAACAATTGGAATCAACTGTTATGTTGGACCACGTGGTTTGGAATAAACAGAAATTAAAAAAAAATCAAAAGTTTGACGTTGAGAGAAAAGTAATTGATCAACTATTTGTGATGAGTTTATCCAGAATGGGGGAAGAAATTAGATTCAAAACTAATGCCGCCATCTTGTTTGGTTACATTTTCGTTAAGAACGTGCTTAAATTCGGCAAGCACGGAAAATAGCAACTTTACAAAATTAAGGAAATTCCTTACGTTTGGTGAGCATTTCTTGCGATTTTTCGGAAACTGACAAAAAACGAACGCAAACTCGAGCATTTCTTACTTTTCGTAAGCACAAATACAAAAAAAAAACGGCTAATATATATATATATATATATATATATTATAATTATAGTATATATATATACTATATTATATATATATATTATATATTATACTATAATATATATATATATATATAATTATAAAATATATGGACAATTTTAAAATTATTATTTTAAATTAACGTGATTGAAATCTTAATGCGCGACAGGATTATGGCACTGGGCACCGTGCAGTGTCTTAGAGAATAGTATGGTTCATTAAACCAGTGCTTCGATAATATTACTATAATATATATATTATATATTGAGTAAATATATATATAATATATATATAAATATATATATAGTATTAAATATATAATATATATATATATATATATTATATATAGGCCATATTTATAGATAAAAGTATCGAGGTATAACGGTATCCGGGTATCGGCAAAAATTTCGGTATCGGTATCGCAGTGAAAAAATTGTGAGTACGTTATCGGTATCGGTATCGGTATCGCCAACACTGTTGCTATCGATTATGCAACACTAATATACTAATATATAATATATATATATTGATATATATATAATATATATAGTAGATATATATAGTATATATATATATTATATAAATATATTATAATATATATAGTATATATTTATATATATATATATATAATATATGTATTATATATTATATTATGTATGAGAATATATATATGATATATAATATATATGATATAGTAGTATATATATATATCTATAGTATAAGCATCATCAATAGTGAATGAGTTGAATAAGGGTGATGCAACGGTTTAAATTATGTAAAAAGACGGGCATTGTGTAAATGTGGTAAAAGCAAATGAAGAGGTCTCAAAAGAAAGGTTTGGAATTATATTAAGGAGGAAAAAAAAAGGAATACTAAAAGCATTCAACAAAAGGAGGAAAAAGAAAAAAAAAAAAAGAGGTAAAAATAAACAGTTTCTGGTGAAATGGATGTAGGGACTTACAAGGGAATAGAAGCTTTTCTGGAAGGAAGTCATGAAAAGTTAAGAATGAGAGTAAAGGGAATCAGCATAGATAATGAATAAGGATTGGTGCTTTCGAACTAATGAAATGGATATTGAGAGAATTGTGAATGAATACTTCGAAATTGCTGCATAATATTGGCAGTAATAAGAGGTGATAATGAATGTGTATCTTTGATGTGCAAGAAGAAAAATAGTATATATGGTGAGTTAATTAGTAGGGAAGAGGTAATGGGTAGGTGAGAAAGTTGAAGAATGGTAAGTCAGCAGGTATAGATGGAATTACTGGTAAGTGAAATGATCAAAGAATGGAGGCTAGATGTGATTGGAATGGATTTGAAGTTGTTGTAACAAAGCTTTATGGAGGGTATAGTTTCGAGAGGTTGGAGGAGGGCAGTAATAGATACCCTTATATAAGGCATAAGGGAAGGGAGGATATGGTGAAGTGAAGAAACTAAGAGGAATAGTTTAATGAAGTGATGTAGGAAGGACATGCTGTTACTTTAGTTGAAAACTACTCGAGATGGCGAAGGACTGATTGGTGAGAACAGTGCATATAGAAGTGGTAGAGGATGTGTGGGTTAAAAATTTCAAAACAATATTGAGAAAATGAGAAGAAGATTAAAAATTGAATTTAGTATTTTATTGAGAATTGCAACAGCGTGGTATGACAGGATTAATAGAGAAGCTCTGTGGCAGGTGTATGATATATGGTGTTGGTGTAAGACTTCGGAATGGAATCAAAGTAATGTCATGGACGTAGTGAAGTATGACGATAGTGAAGAGTGCGTAAGAATAAATGGAGTCAAATGTGAATGATTTAAATATTAATAGTGGAAGGTGAGGCAAAAGCGAATATGATTATGCTCTCCCTGTGGTAAAGTGGGATGTAGGGAGGATAACAGGTTTGCTGTATGACAAGAAATTGGAGGTGACACAAAACGCACCGGAAGACATTGCAACATGCACAACGATAGCCAACACGACAACTCAACACGCACACAAAAGATCAA
The DNA here is from genome assembly GCA_015478945.1 of Trachelipus rathkii. Lineage (NCBI taxonomy): Eukaryota > Metazoa > Arthropoda > Malacostraca > Isopoda > Trachelipodidae > Trachelipus > Trachelipus rathkii. Next base: position 18,063 of record JABUQX010021177.1, on the reverse strand, counting down.
CACATGACACACCCGGAAACACCCACCACCCATCCAACCTCACGTGTGAGCAGGGGAAGGTGTTAGAAGGATGGAAGAATGGAAGAGAGTGGAGGGTGGCTCCCACATTTACCTAAATGATAATGCGCATGATAAATTTGGTTCTTGCTAGTGCAATTATGTATCGAATTGTGAACTCAACTGAAAATAAGAGAGTTTGAGAGGATTGGTAGACGGGTTTAGCCAGAAGATTTATTTCAAAGAGTTGTACGTCTAAAAAAGGACAGTCTATAAATCAATCATAACCTTTGGAAAGCGAAAGTATTGAAAGTAGTTATAAAATAACTACTGATTTAATTCAGCTTAGTTATAGGTTTTTTATTATAAATAGTAATTGTGTTAAGACTGATCACAGGTGAAGAAATAGATCCATCTTTAACTAAAATTTGTGTGAAGAAATTCATATTAAACTATTTAAGATAAAGTAATGTTTCGTGTGCCTTAGAGACGAACTAAATAAATGAGACATATCTCACTACTATCATAGGCTGAGTTCCCAGTTCACACACATATTCTTAGCACTTAAACCATGTGGAAGGGACCCAAAGTTGGTTTGAATGAATTGATGGCAATGAGTGTCAGTAGGACCATAGACATGTTTAGAATCTTACTCTTTCATCAGGTAGGAAAATGAGGTAATTTAAGGATCGAAATCTAACTTCGCGTCTGCACACCATACTTTAGTAAGGTATAGGGTCAATCAATTCTCAGGTTGTGAAATGTGGCGAAGCCGAGACACCATTAATATCCACTACATTGTCAGTGAGCAAACTCGGTGTTAACTACCAAAGATTCATAGCTATAACTTAATATGACATCGCGTCTATATTGTATTATTATTCCGTTCCACGCCGAGCGTCCCACCCCTCCCATCCGCATGTCCTCCTCTTCGTTGTCTCCTCTTCTTTTACATATCCTTTTTTCCCCCTATTTCACCACATTTTGAGTGCGCTCCTCCTTCTGTAAGTGTGTGTCATACTTCGTCTACTCTCCGCTTTACCTGTTGCTTACCTGTGTAGAAGGCTAATTTGTTTCTTACCATCCCAGAGTCACTGTAGTCGCCCGAGACCAAACTGTTTATTGTAGTTTTTTCATCCTTGGTAATTTCACTTAACTCACTGCTTGGATCCGATGTGAGCATTAAATAGGATGTCTATTCACTACTTGATGATTGTCGGGGGTGTATATCCCAATAGATATCTATATATCTAATTGAATTCTCTTCTTATTATCCTCTTCTGTGAAAACTTAACCTTCTGCTCTTCTCTTATTCTCAACTTGTAGGTAGGGTTTGTTGTTTTATTATCCTTGAATCCCCATACTCCCATTTAAAATATATAAGTCAATTTAGTGTTAAGCCTGGTGCACAATTATTCCTGATTTGATTAAAAGGTTTTATTTTTACTAAGTGTTTTATTTTTAAAAATATCTTAATTGAAGGAACATTTAATTTCATTTTAGTAAAACATACATAATTTATATCCAAGTTCAAAGCGAACACACCATGGACCTATACAGCTTCCATGTACATTGTCGCTACGATGGTTGAAACCATAATTGTAATAAAGTATGTCCAAAGACATCATGGGATGCGAGATAGTAACAATTGTAAGGACATCAGGAGTAACGCAGCAACCTTCTATTAGCAAGTAAGCATGTGATAGCCAACCTTCTAGGAAGGAAAAAAAGCGTGAGCACGATCAAGACCGTGTGAACGTGAACGTGCACAGTGTGCGACGATCCATCCGTAATTGGAGGATTGAAGGTGTACAAGCCGCGCACGGACTTGACCTACGCAGAATCACTATGCTATTCCTGACTACAAAATCGTCATATGTGCAATCATGATCATAATGACGCGCTTCTGAGTCCTCACAAGAGCATGTGGTTATCTTGCCGGAAAGATATTTAAAGGCGATCTTGGAGATTATCATGAAGTATAAATCCAAATTGCGGTGACAACCATCTAACGATTGACGTGAATACACAGGCGTGATAGGAACTGCGCTAGCCTCACGTAATACACCCACTACCCAGTAAGAACTTACTTTGATCTAAATTTACATTAAATTAATCATAAGCGCCCCTCCTTTTGCTCACCCTGCCAAACCCCTCTACGCAATCCTCTCAAACTCTCTTAACAGAATATTTCAGCACCTTATCTGCATAAAACCAAAAATCGATGCGCATATGAATTCATAGGGGTAGGGTAATGGAAGCACAACGTATCGCTTCTCTATCGCTCTTCCAGTACTCCATCTATTATCCAGGCAAGCCTTTTCTCACACACGCACACCCATGTCTTTCCATAAACAGGCCAATTACTCAGTATACAAATGTTGGAAGGAATGGAATACAGACGTAGAAGACCAGAAGGGCGATAATGCTCCTGCCTACACTTCATCACTATTAAATAGATTAAAAGATGCTAATCCCGTTTGTGACTCAGGATTGTATATCTTACGGCTACGCTCACTACCGTCATACATTGACTATATTGTATTCCATGTCAGAGATCTACACCAGATCACCTAGTAGTCAGCACTAACACGTGCCACAAGCTGTGCTCAGTTAATCCTGTTCAACGCCTGTTGCAATGCTATAAAACTATAAAGTTCAGTTTTATTATTGCGTTCTCTCATTTTTCTCAATCTTGTTTTTTTGAAATTTTACCACACATCCTCTACCACTTCTATAGCCACCTTGTTCTTCACCAATCAAGTCCTTCAGCACTTCGACGTAGTTCTTTCAATAAAGTACCAGCGATGTGTCTTCCCTACATCACTCAAGTAAAACTAATTACCTCTAAATAGTTCCCACCACATATCCCTCCCTTTACCCTTATGCCTTACTATAAGGGTACTAATTACTGCCTCTCTTCAACCTCTCTATTATTATTATTCATAAAGCTTTGTACACAACTTCCATATCTAGTCAATCACCATCTAGCCTCCATTCTTGATCATTTCACAGTAATTCCATCGTAGACCTGGCTGACTACCATTCTTCAACTTCTCACCCTACCATTACCTCTTCCCTACTAATACCTCATCCATATAAATACCTATTTCTTCTTGCCACCATCAAAGATACACATTCATTACACCTCTTTAATTTACTGCAAATGTATGCCAGAATTTCGAAGTATTCCTTCACAGTTCTTCTCATATCCATTATTAGTTACGAAAGCACCATCCTTATTCATTATTTTATGCTGATTCCCCTTTACTCTCATTCTTAAACTTTTCATGCTTCCTTCCAGAAAAGCTGTCCGTGATTCCCTTGGAAGGCGCCTAGCATCTTCTTCCAAAACTGTGTATTACCAATCTTTTTTTTTTTCTATTTTCCTCACTTCCACTGTTTGATTTTTGCCATTCTTTTTTTCCTCCTTATATAATTCCAAGCATCTTCTTTTGAGACCTCTTCATTTGCTTTTACCACATTTACCACACCTCTTTTTTACTTTTAACGCTTGCATCACCTTATTCCACCATTCACTATTGTGATGCGCTTTATATATAATATATATATATATATATATATATTATATATATGATATTATATATATAATATAATATATATAATATATATATATATATATATATATATATATATATATATATATATATATAGTATATATATATATATATATATATTATATATATATATGATATATATATATAATATATATATATATATATATATAATTTAGTGTTGCCAACCGATACCTATTTTTTAGGTTCCGATACCGATACCGATACCGATAACAAGTACTCACAATTTTTTCCACGTGCCGATACCGATACCGAAAATTTTGCCGATACCCGATACCGATACGATAACTTTTACTCCTATAAATATGGCCTAATATATATATATATATATATATATAGTAATATATTATATATATATATATATATATAATATATATATATATAATATATAATATATATATATATATATATATATATCGAAGCACTGGTTAATGAAACCATACTATTCTCTACATACACTGCATGGGAAAATATCAGTCCTAATTTAATAATTTTATTAAAAAATTAATAATAATTTTAAAATTGTAATATATATATATTATTATATAATATATATAAATATATATATATAATATATATATATATATATATATATATATATATATATAGTATATATATATATATATATATAATATAGCCGTTTTCTTTTTTGTATTTGTGCTTACGAAAAGTAAGAAATGCTCGAGTTTGCGTTCGTTTTGTCAAGCTTACGAAAAATCGCAAGACAATGCTCACCAAACGTAGGAATTTCCTTAATTCTGTAAAGTTGCTATTTACCGTGCTTGCCGAATTTAAGCACGTTCTTTACGAAAAATGTAAACAAACAAGATGCGGGCGTGGTAGTAAATCTATTTTCTTCCAAATGGATAAACTCATCACAAAATAGTTGATCCATTATTTGTAGATGTAAATCATTTATTTTTTTTTATTTCTGTTTATTTCCAAAAACCCGTGATCCATCACCACTAAATGTTAAAAAACAAAAATAAACCTAGCACGAATCGCGGTCGATTTAAATTTGAAATTCCCTGACTATCCCTGACAAATTCGCAAATTTTCCCTGACCAGGTGTTCGTATTTTGGCGTGATAAAAATATCTAGTAATCAGTTATGCAGCCTGATTTACTCAGTTCATAACCTTAAATATTGAAAATTTACTTTAAAAATTGTTCATCATCATGGATGAATTTAAAAAATAAAAATTTTTTTTAGTAATCGACCTATACCTTTCCATAGCCGTCCAAACGCACTTTTTTTTTTTTTTCCAAAAAGTAAACAGTTTATTATATACAAAAAGAAAATTAAATTTAAAGTTACATAATAGCCATAGGTGGAATAACGTTCCACTGTGATCACAAAGTTGCTAAGATGGGGAGAAGGTAACTTTTCTCTAAGCATCTGAAATTTTTGATTTTGATAAGCGTCTTCTTGTGTCAAAGCTTGTTTAATCTTTCCCGTGGCTCTTCAAAGATTTATTGATCCATGATGAAATAATTTCTTTTTCTTTGAGATGTTCTTATGATCTCCTATGGGTAAGCTCTATACATTTGGTCAACATTTTTGAGTGAGTTAGGAACTTATGAATACTTTTCATGAGATCTTATAGATTGTGCACCTGTCTTGAGAAATCAGAGCCTATGTTTTTTTCAATTCTCTACTTTAAATTGCCTTTATTACAGAAAAAACCTCCTTCCACTGTCGCATTCCATGCGAAAATATATCAGTCCTAATTTAATAAATTTCCGACAAATTCCTGCGATAACATTGGATTTGCCAGGTTACTATGAGAAGAAAAAATTCATCAAGGTCTTCTTTAGAAGGACAGTTCACCATCCAAAGATATTTTGATTTTAATTCAAGGGAGAATGAGCTGTCACTACAACAAGTAGAGGGGCATGTGCTTTATGCTTTATTCAGCAAACAGAATCTGTGAATTCGGCTATTGGTGTACAATGCCTCTAGACAATAAAGCAAATCTTGTTTCCTGTTCTAGGCTGATGAAAAATGTATACTAGGGATCCAATGATGAGAGAAGCCCTGACAGTCTTGCACTCAGAGGACATCTTCTAATTATCTTTTCTGTCATTTTGGATTAGCACAGTCTAGAATTCAATTTTGAATTTTAGGATATAACTTTCATTCGAAGTGACTTCTTTGAGAGATGTTATTTTTTTTTGAAATCCAAGAATTAATACTTACATCACGCATTGTCTTTGTCATGTAAATCTAAAACAAAAAGCTTAGTTGTTGTAGGCATGGCATTTTACTGGACTAGAAATCTTTACCATAATATTATTCGAAAGAGATCTGTAAATCTGTTGAACAGGAATGGACAAGTGGGTCTGAGCGTTAGGACACTTTCAAAAATGATATCGGCGTTCTAAAAAAGCATTTTAAAAAAAGCCAGTTTGCAATTTGTAGGTAAAAATTCTTTGGTTTGAACAGAAACATTTTATAATGGTTTGGTGTTGAGAGATTTTCGGCTGTCAACTGCACAAAAATACAAAATCTCAAAAACAAACCGTCAAAAAAAAAAAAAAAAAAAAGTATAAATCCCTAAAGAAAGAAAAAAGATATAAACAGATTAAAGTCTTAAGTCATACAGTCTAAAAACCACATCCATATTACCCAAATCACCTCATATCGAAGGAGAACTTGAACAACTCTACTGACAGAATAGGAAGAATAGAGGTAATAGTGAACTAAAAAATAGAAAAGAAAACAGGAGGGAAGATAAATTTACGTGAGGAAGTTCGTATCTTCGCCCACCTTCATCTCTTCGGAAAATAGCGATTGGACGTGTTGATATTAAAGTGACATCAGCAAGTAAAAAGAAAATATCAAGGAAAATGATGCAACTTGGTCCATGGATCATTCTTCATATGTTTTGAAATTTTAAGATTTCCCTGACTTTTTTGGAATTTCTGACTTCGAGGCGATACTTAAAACGCTTCCTGGACCTCCCTGACTGATTTTTCCCTGACTTTCAGAAAGGGAACCCTGTCACAGGAAATTACTACCTAAAACTGTGGAGGCATTTCTTATCCGAAGCGTAGAGCACAAATGACATGACAAAAACGAAAACGGTCTAAATTAAAGAGCAAAGAAAATTACTAAAATGTTCAATCTATCGCAACGCTCTATTATTGAACAAGTATGAGTTAGGATATAGAACTAAAGAAATTAGTCCCATAATGTGAAAGTATTGGTGGAACTTGCATTCTATTTAATCGCAAGACCCACTAAATACTTTACTTGAAACTGAATTTCTAGTATTTCTTATCATCCTTTAATCATGTAAAATGCAGGTCTAACTAAGGTCCCGCATTATTTGTTCTGATTGGAAGTTTTTTCATGAAGAAATCACCTTTCTCCGTAAATTTTCTAGTTTTAGCCTTTATCCCCCAAACCTTTTTGGTAGATAAACTTGTTTACTCGTTTTCTCGATAACACTTATTCGCCTTAAAACTACCGCATATGCGGTTCCTAAACTTCCTGTTTATGCTCGGCTTCCCTACATAGACCCCTTTTCCAATGATCTTCACTTTCAGATTAGAAATATCGTAAACAAAAACTTTCCACAATGCAAGTTTCTTATATATTTTATTAACAACTCAATTTGGCAGTTTCTTTAAAGATTAAAGAAAGCATCCCCATGAACATGAGGTCACCCACGTTTACAAATATAAATGTGCAACTGTAACATCGATTACGTAGGTCAAACTTTCTTACAACTAAAGATGCGAGCCTTCAACAGCATGGGCATTTCCTTTCGAGCTAATCTCCCCAAACTCTCAACCAGAGAATTTATCTGGCAGAGATCACTATGACCTCAATAGGCACCGTATATCTCTTCAAAAATTCCCATTTCTTCAAAAAGTGCTTCTTAAAGGTGGAAGAACTTAAAAATTGGCAATCTTTTTATATTAAAAAGACACTTAAACTACACTTATAAATATCCATAAGAACTTCTTTGGCACTCCTTGATTGCCTGTACTAATTGCCTGAATTGCGTGCAAAAACGAACACGATTAATTCTTACGAGGTTTACTTTTGTTGCAAACAATTGAAATCAGCTGTTGTGATGAGCTCGTCGATTTCGGAAGACATGGATAATAACTATGATAAGACAAGAGTTAGGGTATATATTGGACAAAAAAGATTGATCAACGCTATATGTATGGAGTTTTATCGGACTTTTGGAAGAAATTAGATTTTTAAGAGTTGATTTTATTGAATGAAATATTCATCAATCAAAGCGGAAACGTGCCTACCACGCCGTCATTTTTTTTGGTATTACACATTTCTCGTAAGAACAAGTCTAAATTCGCTCAATCACAGGAAATAGCGCACCTGTAGTAGAAAGTTAAGGAATTCCGTTACGATTGTTAAGCCATTTTTTACGTTTATTTGTGCGGTTTAACGACAAAAAGCGAAACGGCAAGATCCCGAGCATTTCTTACGTTCGTAACACAAACAAAACGAAAACACTACGGATATAAAGACATACAGTATGAGTCAGATCAGATAGGAACATCAGACAAAATTGCGGAGAATATAATATAGTAGATAGTATATAGTATATATATAGTATATATATTATATATATATATATAAATACTATATATATAGTATATAATTATATATATAATAATATAATATACTATATTATATATATATATATATATAAATATATATATATATATAATATATAATATATAAATGCAAAAATTAAAAAAAGAAGAAATATAAACTTTAATTATCGCAGAAAGGGTGAAGCTTGATTCAGAAGATTCGCTTAGAATACCTTTGAAGAAATATTTTAAAGTTCTCTTAAGTATTGGTGTGTAAGCAGTTATATAAACATGCTAAACAAGAATAGATGTTATTACGTCATGTTATGAAGTGGGTGGGGCTTAAATGTGATAAGTATATATTTTTTTGATGAGTCGTGCTAAAGTATTAGGTCTTACTATTGCGCAATATTTTGTAAGACATTAAATGTTATCAGATTTTAAAGTCTTTTTAAAATATGCGTTAATGTGTAGAAATATAATTTGAAGGAATGATTAAATGTTCGTTAGTATATTCCTTGAATCACACACTTTGTGCCATACCGATACTACGGTACTACACGCAAAATTCGAGTATCCGATCTAGCTAGACTGACCTTCAAAATATAATCGATGACCCCCGCCGCCCGATAAACACACGCGCATACCGATACGATATCCGATACCATGGTATCTCGGGTTGCATCGGTTATATCCCCTAGGAGATAAATATTTTGATGTGGATGATATATAGTATTATATATAGGTGATATTGATATATAGTAATAAATATTATTCTAGTATATATAATATATTTTATATATATATATATATATATATTATATAAATATATATAAATATGGATTTATAGTAGATAATACATATATATTATAAGTAATATAATCGTAGTTTCAGCAGATTTCATAGTTACACATAAGAGAACTAAATCACCTGCGAAGCAGTATGTCAGTATGATGAAAGAGTTGCAAAATGTAAAGGTAATATTATTATTATTATTATTATTATTATTATATTATTATTATTATTATTATAATTATTAATTATAATATAATTATAATTATAATTATTTTAATTATAATTATAATTATAATTATTATAATTATAATTATAATTATAATTATAATTATAATTATAATTATAATTATAATTATAATTATTATTATTATTATTATTATTATTATTATTATTATTATTATTATTATTATTATTATTATTATTATTATTATTATTATTATTATTATTCTTTTGATAAAACCACCTTCTCATTATTATTTATTATTATTATTATTATATTATTATTATTATTATTATTATTATTATTATAATTAGTTATTATTATTATATATTATTATTATTATTATTATTATTATTATTATTATTATTATTGATTATTATTATTATTATTAATTATTATTATTATTATTATTATTATTATTATTATTTGGATAAAACCACCTCACAATGAGGGGCACAGATATCATTTTTATATTTTATTTGCAAAATATTTTGTTCATTATTTTGTTTAAGTTTCCCCAGATTCGCCCATTGTCTTATATCATATACCTGTCATATTATTACTTTTATTTTAATCTCATTGCCATTGTTGTTTTATTATTATTATTATTATTATTATTATTATTATTATTATTATTATTATTATTATTATTTTTTTACCTTTTTTCAACTCTCTCCCCTAGTTCCTTTACATACTATGAACGTACATTTCCTCTCTGAAAGAGAGTGTCTTTTCTTTTTCCCCATCAAGCCCCTTGGGCCTCAGGTGTCTCTTCCCACACAGTTCTTTGATCCATCTCACACTCCCGGATGAGGGTACAGGTTTAAACTGTTCCTTTTTCGCCTTTGACCTGGCCGCCAAATGTAGGGGACTCGAACCTTGCCTGACCAGTGAGGAGGCTCTCCCGCACTTTGGTGTAAAATCTCAGACGTCATGTGAAGTTATATGATTCCGTGAGGTTCACGGGTAGGGGTCGACGTGGAGTTCTAGGGGGCTCTTCCTAGGCCACATAAACAGTCAACCTAAAGGGGTAGGGTTCGGGATTTTGTGATGAGCTCTGACCTTTGACCTTTTGGGGGAAGTGGGGCTAACCTTCCTTAAGTAATATTTGCCTTTTTTATCCCTTCTGTTAATTTATACTTTTATGTTTTATTTGTTTAAGACAATTAAATATTTGCTTTAAAGAAAATTGAACACCATCATCTGTCGGGTTCCCCACCAGACCCCTCCTCGATCACTCCTAGACCAGGACCTACCGATTGCTCCTCTGCCATCGAGGATGTAGGGATTCTAGATTCCTATCCTTCTCTTGCTAATTCCCTAACATCCATTTAATAAATTTTCAACCCCTCAACCTGTAAACAAAGGGGTTGTGTTAGCCCTCCCCCCTTTTTCGGATCACATTGCCCCTTTCAAGTTGGACGCCATGCACAGCTATTTATACTTCGTTAGTAATCATTTGCTGTGGTTTTCGGACCCACCTCCAGGTATGCCAGGAAATGTTGGATACATACTGTATTTTTATTCCAACTCGGCGTCATCCATTCAACTTACGTCACGGAGTCCTCTTATAATCAGCTACGCCTTGGAAAATGCGCTGGACACAAGCAACTAACAGGTTACGCATATAAGGAATTGGTCCCTCCTTGTACTGGCCAACTCATGGGGCAGAGTTCTAAATTGGAAACCTTAGCAAACTTTGGAGACATGACCATTGTCCCCACCCTCAATAAGGTCAGAAATGCCTCGAAAGGTACCATTTTTGCATCAGAAATCCACAATGACTCGACAGACCATATAATGGCACACATGACAGCAAGCATATTCCAGTGGCTGATGCATTTAGATTTCTTCCAACCAGGAATGCTCTCCTAATCCTAACATTTAGCACACTTTTTCCTCCTGGCAAATGAAGATTGCTTTCGCAATTTATACAGTTAGTACATATGTTTCTCGCCCTAGAAAAAACTTCCGGTGCCAAAAATGTGGGCATTCCCCCCCAAAATACTGCCGATCTTCCCATCCCATCTGCCCACGATGTGGTGACAATCATCTCTGAATATAAACTTTCCCTATGACTGCTCAAATTGAAAAAAGTCTTTTGTACCCTTGCCTCCATCTTTCTTGTCCGTCTATCAAGCTAGAACAGCGAGAGGCTAACCAGGTGTGCTATGAGGAAAAAGTTGTTCTACTCACCCTTTGTCCTTCTTTCATCCACTGCACCCACAGGCTAATTTCTCTCATTCCTTCACTGATTCCCGTCTTATATGGCCAGCGTGCAAACTCTTCCTATCCCACCCACCCTCCGGATGGACATACAGGAGCAAAGACTCCAATATGAACTTGCATTTGAATCATGTTTTCCCTGACATTGCCTTCTTCTTTTTTCTGGTCGTCTTTTTTTTTTTTTTTTTTTTTTTTTTTTTTTTTTTTTTTTTTTTTTTTTTTTTTTTTTTTTTTTTTACAGATTACCAACAATTCACGGGCTGAGCCCTTTTCAAGGAGGGGGCAGGAAATAAAATAGAAGGAAAGCCCACCCAGAAGCCTAAAACCTAACGCAAATCTCTTCAGGTGTGCGCAAGACGTGGTTTTAAGAGAGAGGAAGATTAAATACAGTAAGAAAAACAGAAGATGCAAGAGTTCCACAGAGGCAGAAGTGGCTGAAAAGAAGAGCACCACAACGAACGAGTCTGGGATTTTCAATGCCTCACGCAAAAATTCATGCGAGAGCATGGCACCCTTGTATTACGAGGGCGACGCAATTGAGGTTGAATGCGAGTGGCCAACTCCTCTGAGCATCTACCGTTGTAGTACCTATAGAAAGAGATAGTGCGCCAACGTCACGTCGCAGAGATAGAGGGTCAAGAGATTTAGTAAAGTATGGGGACAGTTATTAGTCTCTTAGCTTTAGACTCAACTCTATCCAAAAGAAGGTGGAGCCGGGATCCCCCCCAGATGTGAGAACAGTACCCAAACAAAGGCGAATAAGGCCCTTATATAACTGGATTAGCTGTGCTGTGCAGAAGAAAAATTTCCCGCAACCTGAACAGAACTCCCAGTTTCTTTGAGCGCCACCTTAGCAACCTGTATGATATGAAAGGTTTCCAAGGATAATTTTTGTTTTATTGTTTCAGGGACCAAGATATGTTTATTTAGTCAACAGGTGAGACGTTAGAACCGTCGAAAAAATAGGAAAGTTAGGAGGTGGTTTTAGAAGGAGATGTAAAGTAGTTGAGTTTACAAAACAGTTGAATTTCACAATGTTGTGGCGGCCCCACGGGGAAATCCCTCCAGATTCGCAAGAATAGAATCGGAAAGCTGAAGACGAGAGGCAAACTCTAGATGCAAAAGAGGGAAGCAGATTTGAAATGAGTGGTGAAAGAATGGAAGTTGAAGTCACGGCATAAGAGTGAAACAGGAGTTAGAAGTACAGCTTGAGGAGATCATTGATGGAAAAGTAAGACATAAAGTTGGAGATAAAAGCAGAACCTTGAGGGAACATCCCACAATTAAAACAGGAAAAGGAGAAGAAGTCGCTCCATCAACGGAGTGCTGATATGGAGCGACCAGAGAGAAAAACTTGACAAGAGTAAGCAAAAGAGAAGGAGGAAACCCAAAGGAGAGGGAGCTTAGAGAGTTAGCGACGCATTGCCAATACTCGATCAAAGCCTTTGCATATATCGGAGTGCCACCACCCAGAGACTCCCCATTAGTCCCCTAAGGCAGTAAGACCATAAATCAGTAAGATAGGCGATAGTATGTCACCAGTTGACCTCCAGCGTCGAACGTGAAAAGCCATACTGATGATCTGAAAGAAGGAATGAGACTCCAGGATGATCCAGAAATGACAGAGGTAGAAGAGTTTCAAAGAATCTTAATAGAATACAAGTGAGAGCTATAGGACGAAGTTGGAAGGATCAGAGCGGCTGCCCTTTTTCGGGATTGGTTCGACATATTGCGCGTTCCAGCACTGAGGAAAATGTACTAGTATTAAGGCATAGAGAGTAGAGTTGAACCAGGACAGGGGGGATACTTCGGAAGCACACTCCCTCAAAACCAAGAGAGGAATGCCATCCGGGCCATTAGCCTTCCTGACACTCATAGATCTCAAATCCCATGCACCCGATCATGCGTAATCGCGGGAAAGAGGCCATAGGAAACCTGAGAAGAGAAGAAGCAGGAGAAGGCACTTGGGTTTTTCCCGGGGATTTGCGATGAAAAAAAAAGGAGGCCGAAGAAGATTAGCTTTCAGTAGGAGAGTTAGCTACAGAAACCGTCAGAACGAATTAATGTGGAGGAAAAGGCAGATTTTACAAAATTATTGAGATGTTATTGGCAATGAGGCCAGAAATTTTTAGCAGTGGAAGAGCCGAGTACGATCTGGGCTGTCTGTTAGGCGGAAAAGCATTACAAAACGTAGCATGAATTGCGTTTCAACGATTCCGAGCAGAGGACATTAGTGCGCCATCCAGTGGTTGACGCGCATTGTAGAAGCCTGATATGCAAGTGTCTCTCTCCTTGAATGGAACAAGCGGAGAACATTCCCCATTCGAACCATGGAGTTTTTGTGGAGAAAAAGATTTAGTGAAGGATGGAATGAACCCGCTCATTCCCTCGACGATTACGGCTCCTACCTTTTCAGCGGTGACCGAAACGTCCTCCGAGTCAAAGCAGATTCACTGCCAAGCATAGTTGCAAAGAAACGACGCAACGCCCCCCAATTAGCCCGATTAAAGTGCCAGAAAGTACGTTTGGGGCGTGGTGGAGCTGCTGGAGAAAAAGTTTTAAAATGAAGAGCTACAAGATTGTGGTCCGAGTTACCGATAGGAGGGAAAATGGTTTGGATATAACGGCCGGAGTAGTGGTTGGAACAAAAATCAAAAGCGTGTTCAAGAACAGGCCAGACGATCTGTATGTGGTAGCGTTCTTTAATTAAACTGTTCCAAATCGTGAGAATTACTGAATGTTTTGGCCTCCTCCCCTCCTGCATCAGTATTAGAAGGGAGCCCAACCACTCAGTGTGAGTACGTTGAAGATCACCTAAATAGATAGTCTCAAGACATTTGGATGGGAAGAGAGTAACAAGTCTGTCATGCAGAAGTAGTAAGATATTCAAAAAGGAGTTGAAAATCTGTTCCGTTTAGGGAGCAAGTAGCAGAAACACAAGATAATGGTAGTAGTAGGAAGAAAGGATTTTAAGCACAGAACATCAAATTTAGGAGATTCAAGATTCTTCAGAAACGTGTTACAGGAGTGTTAAGTGTTTATATAGGCACAGACTCCACCATTTAGCCTGAAATTGTAGAAAAAAGTTATATGTTGGAATATTAAGTTTATTTGAAAAAGAATCCCTGGCTAGCGGTCTCAACAGAAGTAAGAATGGTTATGGTTTAGAGAGTTAGCGAGGGTGATATTCACAGATTCATGGTTAGCTTTCAGGCCAAACGTTGGCGAAGTCAATAGAGAACCCAGCGCCATGCGCCCATCCGCCTACATCTTCTCTGCCAGTCATTCAAATTCAGACAGCCTCACCAAACAAACACACACAATCGGACCATAACACCCAAAAAAACCACAAAAAGTTTTTTTTAGTTAAAATAAAAAAAACATTGTGCCCACACAACAAACACACACAGATCACGCACAAAAAAGATAAAGAAAAAAAAAAACTCACTGAAACCTTAAAAATAAAAATATTAAAAATTTATGATTAAAAAATAGAGACAAAACCAACTAGTGATTCCATAAATACGTAAAATAAAGAAAATAAAACCTTAAACGTTAAAAGTCACATACACACACTCGCACAGCTTCACTAACTTACGTACTTAAATTTAAACCCCCCCAAAAAGATACCATAATTCTAATTAAAAACTTTAAAAAAGGCCTAAAGCTGCATTAATGAATTAATTAAATACGTAAAAAACTTAAAAGTTAAAAAAAGGTAAAACACTAAAAACTTATCTTAAAATTTCCAGCCCGTTGAGAGATTAGGCTATGTTTTCAGCTAAGTCTTCTTTAAAAAGCGGCTTTATTCGAGTATTTATATAGATAAATAAGACCGTCTAACTAAGTATGACATTAAATTACTATAGCAGCTTAAAGAGATAAGTTAAAATAACACTCTAATAGAAAAAACTATATTAAACAAAACATCATTAACACAGCAAATAGAAAGTGATCTGGGGAGAGCAACATTAACTTTTCCTTACTATTGTAATATACTTGATATTAATATTTATATCCATTTGTAATCTTTATTCCCAGTATACCTATTTGTTCTACCTTTTCTTGACGACTACTATCTTGCTATTCTCCTACTTATGTTGTATGATTCTCTTATTGACGTGCAGGTTCTGAGGTCAGGTGTTCCAAGGTTATAGCCTTGCTCCCGATTGGCAAATAGTCTCCAAAAGTGATCGGTCGGATCACTATTCGAATATCCAACTCCCACTTCTCTCTCTAGCGTTGTTCCTATGGTTGTGAATTTTTCAGATATGTTAGCTCTATTCCATCTTTGCTTGAAGTGTTATTTTCATTCTCTAGCTGTTTGTGTATATTACAAGGTTCTGCCATAATACTTTTCGTGCATGGCGGCTTCGATTGCAAACGACTCTATTATGTACTGTTGTCGACGTCTACACACTTTGTTCCACTTTCATGTATATTGGACTAAAGTATGTGTAGTTAGAGAGCAGCCTTTCGTTCCGTTTATATAAAGGGACTTATTATTCATCCAGTGGAAATCCCTAATTTATTCTATATCATTCAATATGTCGTTGGCATGCGAACATCGCAGCTGCCACCCTCGGGTGATATGGAGGAGATGTAACACTGGCAGAGGCTGGT
Source organism: Trachelipus rathkii (assembly GCA_015478945.1). Lineage (NCBI taxonomy): Eukaryota > Metazoa > Arthropoda > Malacostraca > Isopoda > Trachelipodidae > Trachelipus > Trachelipus rathkii. The sequence continues at coordinate 2,032 of JABUQX010021177.1, read as the reverse complement.
ACAAGCGATTCGGTACAGACAAATCATAAAGTGACTCATGTTCTCCCTTCACCATGCTGTATATCTTATTGTCCTGTCGGCTCGTTGAAGCTTCTGTACTTTTTTCGCTGGAACTCTTAATCCTTCAGAAAACCAGGTAAGTGAAGGGGTCAAAACCCTATTGTATCTGTTTCGGTTATTTTCAGTCGCTGTCTTGTCAACGCCATTGGTGTCCTCAGAGTGCGTTCGGCAAATCTCGAAAAGACGAAAGCTTTGTCGTATAATCATTCGCAGAAGAGAGAGCTCCAAAACCCTTTATTTAAACCTTATTTATTAAAAAAAACTGCTTCTAACATGTGTGACACTTTCACCAAACATAAGATTATATATCGCATTAATCAACAGTATATGATAAAGATTCATCGAAGCCAGTGTCGTGTAAAGTCAAAAATAAACTATATATAGTTCGCGAGTGAATGGACTGTTTTCATCTGTCTAATATCTTGTTAGCGATATTATATAGCTATTGTAAGAGATTGCTGTTATGAATAGCAACGACTTTCGTTTATATCATCTCATCCTGATTATGGCACTATTGCGATATTTTTTTTATTTAAGATTGTTTTGTGGTGAATTGATGTTTTGCAACTCAACCAGTCTTTATAGTTAAGTGCTGTCGAGCTTGGTATGCCAATATTCTACGATCTATACTTCCAGTTAGTAGATCTCGATATAGAAAAATTATCGACATGGGACGCTCCACTAGTAATCTATCTCATTTGACTGTATTTTAGATAAAATCATCACTAGTTCTACATATGACATTACAGGTAATAGTCGTCACAGGTGTGTCGGGTTCGAATGATGTACTGTTCAATACTCCCTTTATGACTGATCAGCACGCTATCTGTCGAGCTATCGGGCGGTCTCCCTGCACCTTGTGAATTGCTTTACATATCTGTATCATTGTGTATTGTTAGTTGGGTGAATCTCCAGCCCGAAATTGTGTATGAATGCTAGTATTATTCTCTTCCTAAACCTAGTAATGAGATGTGCGGACGTCCTAGCGTAGAAATTCGTTAATGCCCATCTTCTTGATACTTGCATGCATTTGTAAATAATTGGTGATGAGAATGATAGTGACCTAACTCGTTTTTATATTATCAATTGATAATTCTCTTCATGCGTTTTCACCACTCCAGTTTTGGTATTTCCTCAAAGTATCATTTTCTACTTTGGACCGGCTCTTTTTTCGATTTGTGGGTAGGACACTACGATCTGTGAAGGGTGGTGAGCTTTTTTTCCAACTTAACAAATGGATCGTTTTTTTACATTGTTTTCTTATTGATTTAAGTTGACTACAATGAGGTGTGAATTACCAACGTTCAAACACCAGTCTGGGTGGCTCCCTTCATTTTGTGGACACTTTCCTCTTTTGATCTCGTTGGAATTTTCAAGCTTTCTTTCTTGGAACACCATCTCCACACTGATTATTCGACAGAATTTGGCGAGGATGGCTGTCTGGTGTGCTACTTCGCGGGGATTTATGTTTTTCTGCCCCCAAAAACGAGAACCTGATGTTCCGCTGATGGCAGTGATGGGGTCTCTAGATGAAACATCCCCCACGGTTAGCCCCTTAGTTCTATCAAGACAAAACTACAGTTAAATTTTGAGGTCTGACCTGTATGAACATCCACTTAGCCTTCCTCACATCCTTCACCTCAAAACGAGCTGTCACCAAACTTCTAAGACCTGGGACGCTGACAGAAAGACTACTTGGACCCTTGTATTGCAACAGTTCGAAATAAAATTGACTACGGATGAGTGCTATATATGGACAAAACTGTCCAGCATCATACTTAAGTCTCTTGACCCATATCCAAAATGAGCGGCCTGCGCATTTACAACCGGTCTTTCAGATCGTTCGCCTTGATTTGAAGCTGTGGAAGTTGGAGACCGGTGTTGATGGCCTGTCGTTGTCGGGTAAGTGTGAAAAGAAGTAATTATCCTATGTAGATGACGAACATATTTGTTTAATTTTTTTTATTAATAT
>JABUQX010021176.1:0-17347 GCA_015478945.1 Trachelipus rathkii | reverse complement strand
ACTTTAATCTCTCTAAAACCTTCTCCAACATTGCAACATGTTCTTCAAGACGAGCTGGCAATTAGTATAAAAACTGACATGTCCCAAAACATTCTTTAAATCTTCCAAAGTAAGATCGGACCATTGGAGGCGCTGAAAGCACTAGATAAACATTGTGTCCTTGTTATAATTAGTGAAACTATATTTTACCGAAAGGACAGGTAAGGTGAAATATGTCCTTGTTTTTCCTCGCTGACTGGGCACGTTATAGTAAGGCCTGCGGAGACAAATTTCGTTAGCAACTTGCAATGTTGCAAAAAAGATTGATATTCTTTAATCTTTACCAAAGTAAAATTGTCAGAGGTAGATCTTTTATTTAGCAGTCGCAGATCCACCACCAAACGAATTCTGCCATCGATTGGCAAAGAAACTAGCCGAAAACCCAATCGCTTTTCCCGCGAAAGACCCCGACTCTAGCAACTTATTAATTTCCTCCTGGCCCCCAAAAGATGTGGGGGCCTATGCTTCACTCCTCAATTGTATCGGCGCGCCATTAACTTCAATATGATACGGATAATTACCCGCCAATTCGCATAAAATCTCCTCTTTTAAGGGACACTCTTCTCTCTCCCCTCCCCCCCTCCACCGTGCCAATCTCCATCCCCCCCCCCAATAGTACAAACCTTACCTCCCCCCCCCTCCCCTATAGTTCGTTCCTATCGAGTTGTGAGTGAGCAACAAAGTCGTTCTCACAGCTGTTCAAAATAAGCCCGCTTCTTCTTTTCTGACCTTTGTCATATAAAGCGCCATCTAGGGAGCTGACCCCTGACTCTAGCAACTTATTAATTTCCTCCTTGGCTCCCCCAAAAAGATGTGGGGCTATGCTTCTACTCCTCAATTGTATCGGCGCGCCATTAACTTCAATATGATACGGATAATTCTCCGCCAATTCGCATAAAATCTCCTCTTTTAAGGGATACTCTTCTCTCTCCCCTCCCCCCCCCTCATCAACAGTGCAATCTTCACCCCCCCCTCCCAATAGTACAATCCCTTCCCTCCCCCCCCCCCCCCCCCCCCCCCCCACTCCCCTCCCCATCCCCCTCCCCTCCCGCATCACTGATCGAGTTGTGAGTGAGCAACAAAGTCGTTCTCACACAGCTGTCAAAATAAGCTACTCCTCTCTTCTTCCTGTTACCTTGTACATATAAAGCGCCATCTAGCGAGCTGTTAACATTTTCTTTAAATTTAAATTAGGTGCTTCATAGGGGTTTAGGAACAAGACTTGGTATTTCCTAATTAAATCGTTAATTAATTCATATTTGCAAAGCGGTATATTTAAAGAAACCGGTTAGAGGGAAAGATAGAATTTCGAACATGCTTAGAAAAGTCAAAAGCTTCATTACTGAGAGAAATACTACGTTTCGTACTCGGATCTAATAAATAATGGCATTTAAAGTCAATAGTGAACCCGTGTTTTTTTGAGGCAAAAGGCATTGCCAAGGACGTTAAATTAATGTTGCAGCGTAGTGATGACACGTTCGTAAAGTCTTTGTCTAATCCCAAGGTTCAATTTTAATTACCTTATTATAAATTACTTTCGAGCACCTCATTATACGGCCCTGGCACTGCCAATCGGGGCCACCTCCTTATCTAATTCAGAAGCACTCATAAGGTTGAGGCAACTTCCACAGTCTAACAAATAAGCCTCATTATTAAGTCTGTCAGTATATATAAACAATTTGTCTGAAATTTCATCCTTTAATGTTGCAACAACTCCAGTCGAGTTGCCAGATACTCAACCCAGTATTACTAGATGAGTTCACAGAGGTATCTGGATATTTTAGTATACAACAAACTGCATCTGAAGGAGGAAAACCTCCTTCAGCCCTAACTAATACAATTCACTTTCAAGAAGGGGGTTTCATCCCCTTTATATATTAACAAGATCATTTTATCATTATTCTATATAAATAAACAGCGAGTCACGAGTCTGAATCGCTTCTACTCCGCTCCTCCCCATGACTGGAGGGGGGAGCGGGACTCCGTTGGGGGAGACGGCGACACATCAGATTGTACGACCGCTGCTTCAAGAGTACAGTGTATTATTTTCAATTATAATTATAAGAATTTACAAAAACGCGTTATTGCCATCACTATGGCTATCATTTCTACCTCTACACATCATATTATTAATTGTTATTATGCGCTATTAATCTCATCATGCATGAGGTTACAATTAACACGTTGAAGAGGACTTACCCCACCGACTCAGTGAAAAAGTGGGACTCCTGTGGGGGATGAGGGTGACTCACTAGGAATCCCCTCCTGTTGTCTCTGATAATTTTTACAAGCAATATTCCTATCCCACTTATATCTATTAATATATATTAACATTTATATCTATTATAGTAACTATTACAACCAACCCTGTGCATTATTATTATAATTATTATTGTTATAATTAATATTTGCATTACCATGGTGATTATTATTATAAAAAATTGTCCTTATCATAGCTACTATAATTTCCATTATTACAATTATAACTATAATTCTACCGTTATTATGATTTATCATTATATAATGTCTTCTCTATTATAAATTATTATGATTATTATTATATGACTATTGTAAAACCCATTTCTTACTAAGATTACCTCTAAATAAATTAATATTTCCCCTCCCAAAATTTGATCTATTCACATAAAAATTGCAGCGCGAACAAGTTCTACTTACAGAAGCATCATTATTCCCCTACATATTTATCCCCCCTCTTTGGCCCGGGAATCGCCTCATGGGCCAGCCCCTCCATTTCCCTGGCTTTAAATGTTTGGAATTCGTTGTGGGGGTGGGGGAGTCGCCGGGGGTTGTGAGATTAAGGTGTACATTGCATAATATCGGCCTTCACATCTAAATAATTTATGCAAGAATCGTCTATGGAACCAACAAAGCCCCTCGGTGCTTGGCCCAGCTGCAACGTTGTCATATGTTGATCGGTTGAAGTTCCTTCCTCTTGAATCCTGATCATTGTTGGGGGTGGGGGAATTTTTTGAATTCTGACACAGCGTCTTTGCGAGTTCTATCACACTCTTGGCGAGTGACCTCATTTCTTCAGCCGACTTCTCATGAGATATTATTAGCCGACTTATTTCTCTCTCTTGAGCGGAGGACTCTCTGTTAGGCCTTGTGGCCTTCTCCTCTGCTGATCGGACGGCGTTTACAGGTTGCCATTCGGTTCTCCCCCCCCTGGGGGGTTGGTAAACACCGTTTTGGAGGAAAAACTTATTAACAATATCGTCGGCGATTTCCACTAATTCATCAAAATCATGGTTCTTTTCTGTTGTCATGAGGGAGATCTGTAATTGCTGAGGCAATAGTAATAGAAAGAGTTCTCTAATAAGTTTAGCGTCTTTATCCGTTACTGAGTCAAAGCTAGATAGTCCGAGCATTTCCTTTATTCTAATAACATAGTCGGATGGAAGCTCTCCCTCTCTCATTCCAGATTGGAAGACTTCTTCTATCTGTGTCCTCAGTGATGGCGCATAGAGTTTCTCTATTAATTTTATAATTTAGTGATTTGTTAAACATTAATTCAACGGAATTTGTAATTTTGCTGGTAATTGTTGACGCCAATAGCCTGACTCTCTCTCTTCGGATTCCGTAATTTCATTAAGGTTAAAGATCATGGTTGTTTGTCGAATCCATTCAAGGGCATCAAATTCGTTGAAGTGGGGGATGGCATTGAGGGGGAGACTCTTCTTTCTTTCTTTTCTCCCCAAGAGGGTGGGGAAAAGGTGAATTCTCACCAGTTTTGCTGCTTCATGCTCTTCTTGGGTCTCGCTTTCAGATTCCGTCTCGTATTGTGACGAGTCACCTTCTTCATTTACCCCTTCGGTCGGGGGACTTCTGGGGGGGGGAGTGTGATGGGGTCTAGATGATTGAGACCGAGTCACAATAGCCAAGTTGTCCTCTTAGTTTGAACTTTGGGTGACTTCCTATTTTGACGGCATTTTTAGCGGGGTTTTTTTTTTTTTTTTTTTTTTTTTTGCTTTGTTTAGGGGAAAGTTTTATGCCTATTGCGACAGGATTTCTTATTTCACTGCCTTTTTTGGGGGGGGAATTTGAACTGTTTTTTTTTGTGTGTGTGTGTATTTTGACCGGCACTTTTTTTCTTCACTGTTTAAAATTTTTGTTTATTATGATCTTGTGTTTGTTTTCACTTCACGTTTGTATATTAGATGTTGTTTGTTCGAGTCACTCTGGAAAGGCACCATTTCTTGTACTAAACTTGACTAGTTAGGTACAGATGTAAAAAGAGTATTTACTTCTTATCTTTATTATCTAAGATTAATCAATTAAATGGAATTAAGTGATATCAATTTTCAAAATAATTAATAGTACATGTTAAGCAATTCCTTAACATAAGAGTCTGGTTAAGTTCATTAATAATGAGTCTATTATCATATAATGTGACCTTAAAACCCTTTCTTATTTAATTTAGGGTTTAAATTAATTAAACACTCCCTTCACACCTTATAACAATATTTCTAAATTTATGCAATACATATTCAAATTTAATATAATCTCCGGCTCTTTAACAATGCCGATTTTTTCTAACACATCTCTCTTTCTTTAATGTAAGATTGCTAACTCCCATCTTCTCCTTAAAAATCTCTTATTTCAGACCCCCTTTGAGCGTCAAACTCCCGTGACTCACTCTTACAACATTTTGAAAGTGCCACTACAAAAGAGTCGTTAGAATTTTTTCTTTATACACACATTATATTTAAAATTTGACAGACAGAGAAGAAAACCATTTTTTGAGCAGTGTTACAAGGTGGTTTTAGTGTTAAGCGGTGTACGTTTTTTGGATGTTAGAGTGTGACATATGATATATATGTAGCTACTATAAATCTATTCGTGGAGATGCAGGGTAATCTCCATGACATAAGTCGCATCTACGAACACAAACTCTAGTTAAATAACTATATAGTTATAAACCGTTATATTATATATTTCTATATACCTGTTATATAGTATATAAGTATAAAGTAGATTAAATGTAGTAGTTTAATCAGATGTATTGTATAGATACATCTGATATACAGTTCATTATGAATCAATTCCATTCCTCTATAATTCACTCTATAAAGTATAACTATTATAATTACTATGTAAACTGCAAACTTTAATTGTCAAACCGTTAAAGGCTGGGTTACAGATTATTTATAAATAATAATATTACTTGATATATTTTTATAGAAGGCCGATAATTGTTATAACAAAAATTCAATAAAGTTTCAATCTCTTCAAAAAATGCAGATATCAAATATAATAATGAATATTATAATATAGTGATATAATAATCGATAATATTTTATCCGGGTTATCAAAATATCGATATTACTCAGCAGTCAACTATGATGTTCAGCTTCAACTTGAACTTGTACCTCTGTGGCAATGACCGGGGAGTATGTTCATTCCTGATGGACAATTCGTGACTTCTTTCCATTCCTCCACTCATTTCAAATTTGTTCGCTCTGCATAAATAGTTGCTTCTCGATTTCACCTTTCCTATTCTATTATATTTTTTGTCTATTTGGATGGGATTTCCTGGCGGGATTGTCTGAACCTTGTAAAATTCAACTCCTAAAAACTAAGCTATATATCCCCATCTTAAGAACAAATCCCAACTTTCCTACCTCGTTCTGCGGCTCTACCCTCTAACCAGTGAATAACACAAATCTACTTGGTCTAAACATAAAACTCAAATTATCTTCAAAACTTCTAATCACAACGATTGCTAAGGGGACTTCAAAAAAGCTGGGAGTTTTGATTAGATATCGGAAGTTGCTGCATTTATATTCACCATTGTATGGAGTATTGTTCTTTCATATTGGATTAAGTTCAATCTAAGGCTAAGAGACTAATAAATTATTTCATACTTTCAAACTCCCTTGTCCCTCTATCTTGTCGACGTGATTTTGGCAGGATCTCTCTTATCTCTTTTCTATAGGTACAACAAAAGGAGGTGCTCGAGGGATTGAACTTACGCGTTCACTATCATCGCATAGCCCTTGAAGCACAAGGAATGCCTTACTTTCGTATGATTTTGTGTAAAAATTGGAAAATCCGGGGTTGCTCATTATGATGCTTCTTTTTTTTCCACCACCTCTCTTTTGTGAAATTTCCCTGTATCATTTGCTATTCCTGCGGAATTTAATCTTCCTCTCTTTAATCTAGGATCTGTCCCTACCTGAGAGATTTTCGTCAATCTTGGGATTGGATGGTGTTTCTTTCGTTTTATATTCAGCTTTTTTCCTCGAAAAGGGCTCTGCCAGTGATGGATGGCAACCTGTAAAAAATTGGGTACGGGATGATGATATAGCAACTCTTGGGGTACTTAGCGAGAAATTTTTTTAGATCCAGTGGTGAAAATAAGTCAACATCTAAGTACCTTATTTACTAATAAACTAACTAACTAGCGAATAAACTATAGACCTAACTACTTACTAATTAAGTAAGTACTAACTACTGAGAAACTTAGAGAGAGAATGACTTGCAAACTAAATGACCTAAAAAGCTAACTACTTAACAAACCATATAATATTAACTAATAACCAATCTAATAATAGAAATACATCAAAAAATTAAAAAAGAATAAAGTGAAATCGTGATTAAATAGTTTTTATAATTCCAGAGCCCATATGAAATCAGAAATACACACTGATAAAAAATCAAATTGCCCTTAGTTAAACTTCAGATGAGACCGGTATTTTTTAATTACGGCTAAAAAAAATAAATGAATAAACTAAAAAACAGATAAGTAGATTGAAAACTTTAAAAGATAAAATAGAAAAGAGAAGAGAGAAAGTAGGAGCAAACCATGATAAAGATTAAAGATCAAAATTAATCTCAGGAAGAAGAAATGCCTTTATGTTTAAAGAAAAGTACTTAGTATGAGTTACGTTCTCCGATGTTCATACAGATATAGGAAGAGCGAATAAAATGGACACTAAAATGAGTCAAATCACCAATTTAAAAAAAAATTAAAAAGAGGGAAAAAAGAGAAAAACTAGAGAAGAGAACTATAAGATTTGGAATATCCACGCAGAGTTTGATTTCCTATTTCATCAAACATCAAAAGAAATAATAATATCCTAGAATTCATATAAAGAAAAAAGATATATCTAGTGTCATATTCTTTATAATCATGAAGGTATGATATAAGTCAAATTGGGGAAAGTATAATAATTATATAATAATAGATAATAATAGATAGATAGAGAAAAAAACTAGTAAAAGAGAAAGAAATGAAGACTACATAATATCACGGGGTATGATAATATAAATCATAAGGTCTCACGATAATACACTAGTCATAACGATGACAAAGAACGCTAGAAAATAAAAACCGTATCAAAAACGATAACTCATTTATTAACAGGACTAATAGGTGACAGAAATTACTACAAATAGTATAAGATATAATAATACATGAGTCAAGTACTATGTACACTTTTATATATGTATATATAAATAGATAGTCCTAAAAAGTATAAAAAATAGAGACAATAAAAAATATAATAATAATAGTATATATAATATGAATTATATATATATATAAAAGGAGATGGAAGAAGAGAGAGAGAGATTAGAAGAGAAAGAAAGAAGAGAGAGAAGAGAGAGAGATGAGAATATGAAAGATTTATTATAGAAAAAAATGAATGTAGAAATAATAATGAGAAGAAAAAAGAAAGAGATAAAGAAGTTCAGGAAGAGTTGAATTAGACAGAACTGCTGACGGTTCGTTTTGATTACCAAAGCAAATTTAGTGGACAGTAAAAAAGATCAATGAGGGGAAAAATAAAGAAAAGAGAAATAATGTGAGTGGATGGCGGAAATGTTAAAGATTTGAGCATATATGAATGATAATTTTAAGAAAAAAAAGGAAGATAGAAGAGAATAAAAAAAAAAAAAAATAAAATAAGGGGGATTTTTTATTTATGAGGAGGCTACAAAAAAAAAGATAGAGGGAGGGGCCAATTTTTGTTAAAAATAGAAAAAACTCAAAATAAGCACGAAGGAGGCAAAAGACATGGGAAGTGAAAACAATGAAAGAAGGAGAGGCTGCGAATGAAGGATTAAAAGAGAAATAAATTTGGTTTCTCAGCAATAGGAAAAGAGTGAGGAGATAAAAAAGCTCGAGTGCGCCGAGAGGTGAAAGAGTAATTTGCAAAACTAGATCACGAGCGGAAGAAAGACGAATAAAACAATTCGGTGTGGTCCTTCTAGCCGGAGACAACCGAAGCTAGGGTGGTCCTTTCATTCTCTGCGAATATGTTATAAATAGGTATAAAAACTATCTGAATTGCACGTTTAACATAGGACGATTAGCGGAAGAGTTATGAGAAGAGATGGGATGAGAAACATATTTCATGAAATTAACTATAATGCATAGGAAGTAGATGTGAAGAATGAAGGAAAAAGAAAACAAGATAGAGTGATAGAAGAATATTTGGAGTGAAAGGAAGAACATAAGTATAAGTAGAGGAAAAATGCAGAGAACATATTATTCATGAAAAACAGAAATAGTAAAGATAGCGATGAGGAAAATGAAAAAAGAGAGAAAAAAATTCTCTGGTTATTGAAATATTGCAATAAGTAAGTAGAAATGTTAAAGAAAAGGGAAGAGGTGACTCGTGATCGGATAGGAAAGATGGAGAGATTAATTTAATTATGCATACAGGGAAATGATGTGCCGAAAGGTACCACAAGAAATGAGCTAAAGAACCCTGGTCTTTGCTTACCATACAATTAGATATACGGCCAAATGGGACAATGAAGGAGTGTGTTAAAATAAAGAGAATAAGCTTGATAATTGGATAGATATTGTAGGTAAAGTGAATGGACAAAAGTTATTAATAGAAAAAGTTATAAGTGATTACAGAAAGTAAAACAGATTAGATAGGAAACAGATAATATGTGATGATGATAGGATGGTCGAGGAAAACGTGTGATCATGAGTTTACACCTTAAATAAGGACTTAGAGGACAGCATCTCAGAAAAGATGAATTAAGAACGTTTTTCATGTTTCTTAAAAGGATTGGGAGAATAAAGAGATAATAAAAAAATTATTGGATATGATAGAATGCAAAAGAACGGGAAAGATGTGGAAAACGAGAAGATTAGAAAGGTTAAGGAAAAAAATTTGTTGTTATTATCAAATGTGAATTAATAGTATTTTACAAGGATAAGTAGAGCCGAGCAGATAATGATTGAATAGAAAATAGTAACAGAGAGCAGAAAGGAGAATGGTTATAAGAGAAAGATTAAGTGGAGGGAGTTATTTAAAGATAAAGGTTACTCAATTAAATTGGAGTTGAGGTTTAATATCATTTTAGTATTGTAGAGACAAGAGTGTAACTGACAGGAAATTTTTGACGAAGTAGACTTTACAATTTGAGAAAATTGTGATAATTAGTACGTATCAACTTTAAGTTGGTTTTACGACAACGTTATATACTCAATAGGACTGCATGATACAGGAAGAAAAACTGCTTTATTTGGTGATTGAGAGTCTGAAACGAAGTGTTTAGACATATGAAAGATAAAAAAATTAATCCTGTTAGAAGTTAAGAGAGATGAGTAGAAAGATGATAAAATATTATAATAAAACTCTCTATTTTTTAATAAGCTTAATTACTGGGTTGGATATCATCAAGGTGAATTAGAAAGATTCTAACAGAGAGCCTACGTCTTTAGCATCTGGACTGGAATTGGGGCCTTCGAGACATTTGAGATCAATAGAAAGAAGAAGATTGACCCATAGGAAGATAACTGAGAGGTGAAAGTAGTTATATAAGTAGCCCATAGATAATTATGGAAAAGGGGAAAAAATGGGAAAAGGGAAGGTAAAATGAAAATTGAGATCTGAATGATATATTTGGTTCCAACTTTTCCCTGTGATGGATATAAAACATGCGGCCAACTTTACTCCTAAAATGAGAAAAAAAAAAATATTGAGTATTATGGAAATGAAAAGGTTTGCGAGATAAAATTTATAGGCAAATACTATGAGATGAAATTAAAAATATTAAAAAAATGCTGATGAAAGGGTTGATAATAATAATTAAATTAGTAGAGTGTGAGTAGCATATATATAATTAAGATATAAGTAAATAATAAATAATATAATATATAATAGTAATAGATATATGATAGGTAAATAAATATTATATAGAGAAAAAAAATAATATTATAATTAAAGATAATAAAAATATATATATATAATAGTGAATAATAATAATATAACCAGAGCAGTCAACTTAATAATAATATATAGATGATATGAAAATATAGATATTATATAAAGTAAGTATATATAAATAATATAGATAATAGAATAATAATATAAGAATAATAAAAGATAGAGATGGGACCGAGAGAAAGTCGATCCAGACAGGACAGACGAGACGAGAACGGAGGACAGAAGATGAAGCTAAAAGAGAGGTGGAAAAAAGGCTGCTTACGCTATGCTGCTTCGCTTTTACTCGTTCATATATAATATAATATCTCCGCCAATTTTCTAATAAGACATATAATAATAGGATATAATAATAATAAGAATATATTTATTATATGGATAATAGATATAAATTGAATATTTAAAGTAAGAGATATAATATAATATAATATAATCATAGTATATTATGATAGTATAATAAAATAATTGAATAGTCATATAATAATATTAAGAAAATATATAGATTAGATATATATAGATATAGAATATTATAAGAAGGCGATAGACAGGTAGTAGCAGGATTCAACCCTCCAAATTAATAATGTTATATATATATATATAAATATAATAATATCTAGTAATATATAAAATGCAAGGCAAAAATATGAGGTGAGGTCCTGAAGGCTGACGACGACATCTAGAACGAACTAGACGTACAACGACGTACACTACTTACACGACGATCTAAAATAAGATAAGTATAATAAGAAATAATGAATAAATTATATACAAGTAAATAAGAATAATTAAAATAGAAAATAAGAGAAGTGAAGAAGAAGAAGAAAAGAATAAGTATAAGTAAGTGAATAAGTAAGAAAGAGATAAAAATAATAGAGTAAGAAAAGATATAAATAATTAATAGAATAATTAAAGTAAATTATAAGTTATAATAAGTAAATAAAGTAAAGAAAAGTAAAAGAAGAATAATAAGATAAAATATGAAGAAGAATGAGGTCAAGTGCGAAAAGTAATCGGAGTGCTAAGATAAAAAGGAGACAACACGCGAGTAGAGAAAAAAAAAGGGAAAACGTAGAAATGAACCGAAGAGGCGCCGGTATATATATAAATGAAGACGTACAGCAGTAACTATTTGAAATATAACTAAACTATTTATAAATATAGATAATAATAAGCCCATACGGACTCAAAAAAAAAAATAACGAAATTGGATCTATCATGTGGGCTATTTGATGATGGGAAGGGAATAAAATAAAATGGGGAGTAGTGAAGAAAATGATAATAAAAAGTCGTAACATATAAGTGGGTGCCAATAAAAGCATACAGTAGATGCATATTAATGACGAGCGGGTAGCGTAGTCTAATAAACGACAATAATAAAAGTGCAAAAAAAAACTTTGACTTCAATAAATACATATTAAAAACATAATATAGAGCCGAGAGATCTGAGGAAAAGATGTATAAATAATAAAAAGAAGGCAGTCTATAACAAAGAGTGAATTATACCCACTACTGAAAGAAAGGGAAATACATACGAACAAACAACTGTGAGTAGAGAGTAGTAGAGTATTACATCACGCTAGTAAGTACTAGCCTAATGGACGGTAAGCTAGTAATGAACCTGGTGGGTCATTAGAGCTAGGTAGAGAATAGGAAGGTGGGAGTAGAGTCCAACTAATAAGAAAACTCAGCATAATACACGTGCTCATATGAGGCAATAAACGGAGGCATAACAATAACCTGAATCCGTATATATGTACCAACTATAATACCAATGAGTGAACTGAAAAATGATAGAGAGCACGCTAAAGCCTCTCTAGTGGATGCTTGGTACAACTATGACTCTATCAGTACTAGATAGTATTAATAATCATGAACAGCGTTACATTAAGAGTACTGGAAGGCCGCTAGCACTACGAGAAAACGGTGAGCAAATGGAAATGGATAAAAAAAAGAGGTGAGTTGGAGAGAAGAGCCTTTTTAGAATAGTAAATAATATATATATTGAGAAGCACATAAGCTAATGGAGAAAATATGTACAGGGAACGAATGTGCGAATTTGACAGTGAAAACATAATATATGAGGAGATTTAAAAATATGAGCAGCTGCTTGGTAAGAGGACACAATAATGATTGATCGATACGACCCAACTCTCGGGGGGTAATTATGATCAAACGACTCGAGACCACGGTATGAGTTGGATTAGAAGTATTAAAAGAGACTTAGTAGATTTATTATGTAGAGTGTTGGATTACTCATTGAAAGCTGTTGAGAGAAACCGTTGCACACGGTTCTAACTTATAGCAAACTTTGTCTCTTGCTCATATAGCTCAATATATAATATATGTAAGAGAATAAAGGATTCGAAAGAGATATTGTTAAGTACAAATATAGAATGCTATGATATGAATGCGTGAGTAAGTGAAGGCTCGTAGTCCTATATAGTTTGTACAAAAATTATATAACACTAACGAGCTCAAAACCTCACTACAGTTAAAATACATATATTAAAGTGAAAAAAGCATATTAATCAACTAATAGTTATATAAACTAAGCTGTAATATAATATACCATCACTACCTACTAAGTCCATAAAGCCTTACACCGCAATAAGCCCGCAGCCCAAACATGCAGCATAATACTAATCCTAATAGTTAATCAGATATATGAAAAGAGATAATAATATAGATAATATATATATACAAATAAATAAGTAATATTAATATAATAGAATAATAGATAGATGAAATAAATAATAGAATAGATAATATATAATATAAGATATATAATATAAAGATATAGATATATATAGATAAGATAATGATATGAATATATATATATGATAAAATATAGTATAAATATAGTGGATAATATATACATTAAAAGGATATAAGAGAATTAAGAAAGAATACTTAGAGTATAAAGAGATAAAAGATAATAGATAAATATATAGTAAATATAAAGAAATAATAGATAAATAATATAATATGAATAAAGAAGTATAAATAATATAAGAAATTAATGTAATATAAATAATAATATAAGATATTAATAAATATAAAAGATTGTTATGTAGTGAGCATAATGGATAACACCCCAGTAGTTGGGCTCAAAAATACAGGGATAAGAATAAAAATCGCAACTCAAGGATCACTAAACGATAGGAAGGTATTACCTAGCGCCAAGGAGCATAATCAGGAAAGACACCGTAAACTATACGAAGAACGGTAACGCAATAACGGGCAAAAGCTTCACCTACATCACCTTTCGGTAGAAACACAGGCCCTTATAATATTATGATTAGTAACTAAATAGCAGGGCAACCAGCGGAAGTTCGGACATAAAGCAGAAAATACCTGTATCTACGAGTTAACGTAAGCATAGTAGAATTATAGTAACTTGGGACAGGAGAAATAAAATGGCAGTATTATATATATATCTATAGTATATAATATATACTATAGTCTCATAGAAAACTTCTCTCTAGCATATATTGAAATGGAATTAATAAGATAAGCCTTAAGTGGCCAAGACCGCCCACAAAAGAAGTAGATAACTGTAGAGGCTCTGACATAAGGGCCAGCACTCCAACCGTTAGCCAAAAACGTCAAGCCTAATATAGTAGGGCAACCTGGTAGATACAACTCGGTAGAAAGAGAAGATAATATAGTAATATATATATATAGTAATATATGAAATAATATATAAGATAGATGAATACATATATTATTTATAAATATTTAATGAAAGATAGATAATAGATTATTTAAGTATAGCGCAATATAAAGATAAATCTTTTTTCACATCGTGTGGTAATAATATCTCAAATGTATTAGAATAATATAATATATAACATATATATTAATATAAATATAATAGGGAAAAAAGTGATACTGAAAAAAGAGAAAAACACGAAAAGAAACAGAAATAAGATGATGAGAATTAGTAGTGGGATATCAATATATTCCTATTCACCTAATCAAAATAAACGGTCCTGGGTATTCAAACACTTAGGTACACATATTAGGCTGAGTATTGTATATTGGTAAATTGATGGCAAGTCCGTGAGGATGGTTATACAACTCTTGCAGATTCGTGAGGATAGTATCAAAAGCCTCAGAACTGGAAAGAACATATAGGCTTTCATATCGGATAGATTTGAGAGAGATCAGATACAATAGTCACCGGGAAGATAACCAGAGAGTTAGCAAGAGCTCGTGCCGAGAGAGAAAGATAAGACTGCCTAGGCACGAAAGGCTGAAAAAACAGCCTATAACCTATCCCATGAAATCTCAAGTGAAGAAAATAATAAATGCCGAATATCCATCTTCTTCAGTCTAATGCGTCGATAAGTTACGTGAATGAGCAAGTTCTAGATTTGTGTAGAGACACAGGATGATCTTCGATATACAACGAGAGACGAAAGTATGGAGGATCATCAAAGAGATTAGTACTTTTAGTTACTGTTCGATCATTACAAAACGCCGATATTTTTATGAAAGTATGTACACGATGCCAACAGGAGAAGTAACTAAAGAAATAACAATGCACAGCAATTACTTTTATTATCTGCATCCTCGAGTCTCTTACAATGCTTTCGACGTGAGATCACTACTGGCAGAGGTTAAATAAAATTTTTTTTAAGAGAGGTATGATCACTTGTATGACATATAGGTTTCTAAGGTACATACCTATACGCCCAGAGGATTATAATCATCGGATTATCAACGGAGGATATATTGAAAGAACTCATGATATCCGTACTACTGACTATCTTCACGGAAGGCATGTCATTATGTAAACGACTAAGTCTAGACATTCCCTTGCTCATGACACGTAATAAAAAGAGATTTATAGGCCTAATTTTATCTGGCCAACCTACTATCAGAAGTCCCATTTCTTGCGTGATACAGATGATCATCAACAACTTTAAACAAATGTCAAATGAGAAGGATACTGAACAATTATACTATAAGGAGGACCCTCCCTTCTCACACAAATGGTTTCTATACATATCACTTAGTACGGAAACGGGGGTAAGGGACGGCGAAATAAGGCGGGAAAGCGCACAAGGAGGGGATGATTGGACGAGCACTTATCTGAGAAACCGCAGAAGACGAATTTGGGATCGAAAATGGACCAAACTTTAGGGCAATGTCAATAAAACCGACGCACTGATATAACGAAGTAAGTATATAATAATTTGCAACCCTCGAAGCCCATGTGTCACTAACGTCACCAAAAGCCTGGCTATCATGACAAACAGCTCTGGCGCTAATCACAGAGTGCCACACAGACGTACATCACGTCGGTAGCAAGCCTCGAGTGCACGAGAGACTGAAGCAGACCTCGAATGCAAGCAAGTAAGCAAAAAAGATACACGAACATATGTCAGCGCACATCGTTTCACAGTGTACCTTCGCCACTCTCTTCATTGCTTGTCCAAAAACGTCGAAAATAATAATTCTATCAAGCTAGAAGAACGAAAGCCTAAGATCGCGTTACACAGAACCAGACGGTGGAGAGATATGAGTGTGTAAGTATACTTATTCAAAACCTCTAGCACTAAACTATGAAGCGGTACTACAAAGGGCGTATATAGGTACAGGTAATAACATAACTAACCCCCTACTTGACTAAAAGGTAATACTGCCCTAGATAATTGAGCATAAATCATTAAGTGGTAAACCGTATATAAAAAAATAACTCATCAAGATAATAGAAAACAACGTCAAAGTATAAAACCGACTAGTATAAATAAGAAATAACTATACCATACTAATATAACAACAGACAATAGGCAATGTAAGTTTTTTTTCTGCTATGAAAATCTTGTAAAGTTTTGTCATGGACAAAGATAGAGTAATATAGCAAATGAAATTACATAAGCTACAATTCGTTGAGATGTGATGCTACAAATGAATTAAGGCTACATTTAATGTAATGAAAAATCCCAGAAACCGACCGTGAACTAACTATAGATGAAGCGCACACACTCCGCCGCTAGTGGGTAATTACCCACATATAGCCGTACCGAGCACGCGCTTAAACCTCGAAAAACTAACCCCTACTAAGAAAGAATCTACGGAGAGGTAGTTATATCTAACACACAACTCGCTAGAACGCAATAAGGTAGGCCATCAACCACACGGACATAAAATACACACAGCCAACCGCAAAAACCCATAGAGCTACGGAAGTAGGCTCAAAAACCCCCAGCGACGTATAAATTCACAATGACCCGACCTAAGTCGAATGCAGCCTCTGATACTCATAGCTAAATATATGACTTTAAATATAGCTTTAAGTAAAATATTACAATTAATTTATATTTGAATAATGAAACACAATATAGATAATAATCTTATGTAAGAGCATGATATATAGGAAAGGGGGGAATGGATTTAGAATATGTAAACTACCGAAACGGAGCAAAGCATTACCTAGCTACATAGTGAGTAATACTTGTATAGTCTGTTATAAAAATTTAGTAGCGGGCAGGGGTAAGATACAAACATTAAATAATATAATAGTCAGTACAACCGCAGGCTAAAAATAGAGGAAAAACTAAAAACAATAGAAAACTAATTAACAACTTTCAATATTTTAATAAGGAGACTTAATTACAACGTGGGGGGGGTAGATATAAAAAATGGAAATATATAGTAGGTGGCTAATAATGTTAATTATAATATATTATAATATATATGATATCACAGATAACGACAATGAGTCAAGATAATGTCCTGTTTTCTATACATCTACTGATAATAATGTGACTAATACATTCTAACGTATATGTATCTTATTAAATATATAGGATGATAATTATATGTAAATATATCTTATTAATTTACCTATGATATTTATTTATTTTAGTATCTTTTATTTCAATAATTAATAATTAGACTTTAGACTAAGGTTACAAATTGATCAACAAGACTCTTTTATTAAAAAGAGTCATAATAAACTAAATAAAAAAAAATTACGTTATAAAATAAAAGATATTTTAGAAATATTTAAACAATATTTAAAAATTTGTTAATTTTAAAAAATTATAAAAAATTAATTTTAAAATTTTAGAAAATGAGTAATAAAATAG
>JABUQX010021175.1:0-20981 GCA_015478945.1 Trachelipus rathkii | reverse complement strand
TCGTAGGTCAGTAATAAAGAACTTATTTTTAAGTTATGTTTATCCTAAATGATACTCGAAATATGACTTGAATCAAGTTGATCCAATAGATCATAGGCGGGTGGTTGGATAGGGGACTGCAGTGATGAGTGGTTTGATTTAACTTATTTTTACTGATAGATTTACCGCTTTAAAATCATAAACTATTACAATTTACTATGTTAGTAGTCAAACATTTCAAAAGAACTTTATTATTATGTTATGGCAATAATAAAATTTTGTTGATATTTTTATGTTGTTTGGTTAAAACTTTGTTATTTTGCGGTATTCTGTTGGGGAAATATGACATATTTTAACCGATGGTTATGTGATTTTTGTTAAATATGCGAGGTTGATGTAAAAAACTTTGTTACGTTAGACAAATATATTCGTTGATCAAGTATGATGATTAGACCAAGGGTTATGCTTAAACTTTTTTAAATATTTACGAATGTTAGTGTAAATTAACATTGATATGTAATTTATCATGCTTGAAAAAGTGTGAAAAGGATTACGTTTTGTAACGACGTGTTAGTTCTTTACTGTCCGTTAAAGTGCGAAAGTTTATTAATGTTATAGTTTATTAGTACATATGGTGTGTTAGGTTTGTCAGGTGTATATTATATTCTTAGTTCAGGCTATGTTAGTTGTAGCTATTAATTAATGTAAAAAACGTTTGTACGTTAGCATTACTCGATGCAGTTGTTATATAAGAGAAGCCTATTTTGTGTTATGTTGATCCAAAATGAAACTCGAAAAGTGACATGAATCAATAGATTAATGGTATAAAAGGTTAATGGAGAGAAAAAATGTCTTGAGACACAAAAAAGAAATTAAAAGGAAGGGGCATGAATAAGTCGATTTTACTGATTTTACTGATTAAACGTTTTAAAATCAGATAAACTATTTACAATTTTACTATGTATATATTTTATTCAAAGAACTTATTTTTATTACGTTGTGGAATATAAACTTTAATGTTTACAAAGTTATCGATTGGTCTGTAATAATAGACAATGGTTATGATAAATTATTGTCAAGTATTTATTACTGTGTCAAATGTAAAATTAAACAGTTAAAATAATTTTGAGATTAATGTTTGAAAAAAATATAATAGGTACGTTAATGATAAATGCATTGATTAGCCTACTCGTACTAGGTGTTAAGTGTGGAACTTAGGATTAATGTTAACGGTTTAATTCGCAGCATAAGTTGGGTTTAAGGATCTTGTCATATGTACATATATTTTCTAATTAGTTCATATGATATCTGCTAGTTAGATCTTTAATTAATATGAAAACATATATTATCAGTAGCATATATCGAATGGTTAGTATTATAAAGAATCCTCAATTATTTGGACTATAGTTTATCCGAAAATAAGCATACTCGAAAGACCGAGGTTAAAATTCAAATAAGTGTTAATGTTAAAATTTAAACATTGTATAGAGATATGCATATGCAAAAGAAGATGTAGAAATAGGTTACGTTTGTAATCTGGCTAGGACCTTTACTGCAGTTAAAGTAGTGGAACTTTTAGTCAATTCGATGATGTAAAGGGTGTATAGGTTTTATCATTGTACATTATATATCATTAATATGGTTGATGCTACATGTTGCTTTATTAAATGATGGAAAACAACCTGTTACGTTAGAGCGTAATATTCGGTGAGTTAGTTCAAGGGTTATGATGTTAGCATTATGAACTCAGGTGAAAGAAACTGAGTCTACGTAGCAAGTATAGTAGAAATATGGAATTCAGTATGATAAATAGGTATAGAGTTATAATGAATTACAATTTTGCTTAAAATGTTACTAATGTACTGTTAAAATAACAGTAATAAATGACTTATGAGATATGTCTGAAAAAAGTGTGAAATTAGAGACGCGTCTGTATTGCCACGTCAGTTGCATTTCTGTATTGTTAAGATGGTACTTTGTAATGCTCGACTGTTTATTCTTGTCTTAATTATATGTATAGATTTTGATGTAATACATTAATATTTGTTATGATCAACAATAAATATTCAAGGGGAGTTACGTACAAAGAACATTTTTATGATACCCTTTATCCAACATGATATCTCGGACAATATGATGGAATATCATACAAGATCAATAGAATCAAATAAGTCAATTAACCTCGTAATAGAATCAAGGTTGGGACGAGAGTATAGGAGAGGAGGGTGTGCTATTTACTATATCACTATTTTACCGTTTTAGGAATGGAAAACAAAAAAATTTTTACGTTATAAACATGAGAAGCAAATTTTAGAAGAACAAAAAAGTTTTAAAAAATAAAAATTCAAAATTAAAAGTTTATTTTAAAAGGCGAAGAGTTGAGATCAAAGAAAATTCTGTTTTAAGAATGTTTTAAAGAAATAAATTTAAAAAGATAAATAAAAGTTTTTTAAAAAACAAAAGTTTTTAATGAAATTAAAATTAAAAATTATAATAAAAGTTTCTTAAAAAACAAAAAGGTATTTAAAAGAACATGAAAATTAAAATAAATAAACAAACACATATATATATATAACTGATTTGTTTAAATGAATATTTACCTCATCAGTTACGTACAATGTCGTTCCGTAATGCGTTTGTTATTTATTTTACGACAATACGATAGTATGATAACTTTGTTAATGTTAGCAAGTTAATTTTGCTTAAAGCACTGGGTTTAGGGTTTTCGTATGATAATTGTCTATAAATTCTTGCGTAATCAGACTATGATATGGTTAGCTTGTTAAGGTCAATTAAACTTTGTTTATACCGTTAGGAATAACTAAATTCGTTGACCAGTAATGTAATTAAGAGTAACCTGATGATATAATGATTACCGTGTTAATGCGATAAAATATAATGATATGATTAAGAGATAGTGAATATAGAAAAACGTGTGAACTAGTTTTACGCTTTGTAGCAAGGTAGTTACTTTACGTGTAATGTATGGCGAACTATTGTTAATGTTAGCGATATTAATTTCATGCATCAAAGTATGTATAGTTTTGTCCGTTGTATAAATTATACCTTCTTAGGTCATTGGTATGATACGTATACGCTTTAATGATGTGAAATCTTTGTTGCGTTAGGGTATTTTCGTTGGTCAGTATGATAACTAAGGTTATGATACGATCGAATGAAATATTTTTATTAAATGTTACTCATGTTCGTGCAAAAAATAATCTAATGATAATGTATAAAGAGCAGGGTTTGAAATAAAGTGATGAAAATAAATTACGTATTGTATGCCCAATGTTAGTTACTATCACAAGTTGCTTAAGTATGGGACTTTAGATTAATGAAATTAGATGTTATTACGATACATAAGTGATAGTTTAGTATTTGTTTGTTGATATTAACAATTATATTCTATAGTTCAGACTAATTGATATGCATAGCTTTAATTGATTGTGAAAATCATTTGTTCCGTCTAAGCGTATTTCGATTGCGGTCAGTAATAGAAATACTTAAGAATTGTGGAAGTGATAATTATATTTTGTTAAAATGCTATACTTTGTTTATGTAAAAATATCAGTGAATTGTTAGAAAAGGTGTATTTTTAGGTTTACGTTTGTATGGCAGCGTATAGTTACTTTTCTGTTGTTAAGATATGCAAACTTTGTTTAAGGTGACCTGCTATATTCGTTGACAATAAGGTATTAGTTAAGTCTGGCGATATGTACATATAAATTGTAGTTTACAGTGATGCTATGTTTAGCTTTTTATTGATGTGAAAAACATTGTTACGTTAGCATAAATATTCATGATCAGTATGATAAATAACAAATGTAATAATTATAAATAATTTTTGTTAAATTTTACTATGTTAATGTAAAAATATCAGTGAATATGTTAGAAAAAGTGAAGTAGATTACGTTCTGCGCTCCACAAAGTTAATTACTTTACTGTTGTTAAGTAGAGGAACTTTGTTCAATGTCAACTGTATTATTCATTGTTTAAGATTGTGTAGGCTTTTGTGAGTGTACAATTAGAATTCGTAGTTCAGGTGTGCTATGTTTGCTTTATTGATTGAAAACTTTGTTAACGATTAGATAATATATCATATGATCAGGACTCTTAGGAGAGCATCCTAATGTGATAAAATACTTTTGTTAAATGTTCAACTATGGTAATGTAAAAATATCGGTGAATATGGTAGAGAAAAGTAGTTAAGTAGGTTACGTTATTTCGCTCAAATTTTAGTTACTTGTACTATTTGTTAAGTGATGCTACTAATTGTTTAATGTGTTAGACTGATATATTTCATGAGATATTAAGAATGTGCTATTATTTGGAGATGTGACAATATATATTCGTAGTTTGAGTGAGGCTGTGTTTAGCATGTATTTGATGTGAAAAACTATTTGACGTTAGCAATAATATATCATTGATACAGTATAAATAATCAGACAGAGGTTTAATGAATATAAATTTGATTAATATACTATTGAATTTAAGTGTTAATAAAATTATACCAAAGATTGGGAGTAGCGAGTAGGGAGAAAGAGAGGGGTGAGAAGATATGTGCAGGAAGGAATGGGAAAGGATAACGAATATGACGTAGAGGTTATATGATTTTACATGGATTAACAGGATTATATAGTAGTATATCGATAATAAAATCACAAGTTAAAATTTCATAAAGTAATGTATAGAAATTATAATATGAAAAGGCGATAAATTTTTAGTAATTAATAAACAATAATTATTGTACCATAATTAAAACAAAAGTACAATGAAGAGTTGTTAATGTTATAATAGTAATATGAAACAAGAAATATACAATAGAAATCAATCAGGATCATGTAGTAAATGGCCAGAGGAGTTCCGATTGATTGACATGGGAGAGGTACTATAGTTAATAGAGAGGCTCTGTAAAAGTTCAAGTGTCGGCTGGTTCTAACCCTGCTCTTGGGGGACTAGCTTAGTTTTAGGCTCAGGAGGCAGATAATATAGATGTTTTGGAGAATAACATCTGAGGACTCAGGAGGCTCATGGAGGCTCTTACCTTGTTTGGATTAATTTTTATAAAAAACGTAATAAAATATTATAACAACTTAAAAATAAGATAAAAATACAAAAATAATAGTATTTTAAAATTTTGTTTTTTTAAATTTTTTTATAATAATTTTTTTTGTTTAGAAATTATGATTTTTTTATATATATTTGTTAAATTAATTTATTAATACTTTATAATAGAAATTATTTATAAAAAAAATTGAATGTGAAATTTAATAATATATGTAATCTGATGAAAAAGATTTTACTTGAATAAATAATATTTTTTAATTTTTTGTATTTTAAATATTCATTTTATTTTTTTATTTATATATTATATTATAATTTTAATTTTATTTGCATATTTTACTGTAATATTACAATTTATGTTGCTTACTATATTTTTCATGCTGTCTATGAAGTAAGCGTATAATTTACTTATATATTTAAGAATAAATGAAACTAGTATAGAAATCATTTAACCATAAGTAATTTATCGAAGTATGTATCTATGTCAATAAAATAAGATTATACACGGAGAATTTGAGCAGGGGAATACGCGAAGGACCCCGTTACTAAGTAGGAGAGGTCTCTAGACACCAAATTGTAAATACGATCTTATAATTTACAATCATACTCGAAGATCTAACTGGATAATCGAATAAACACTGACATATTATAAGCACTCCCAAACAATTGTTGTAATATAAAACAAAATGGAGTGATTAAAGCTTCGCACCGCTATCCCGGCTCCAGCAACTAGTATGACCAGGACGAACAATCTTCATCAAGAATCGAACCTACCAATGTTAAAATTTCATGGCAAAAATATCACCAACTCCTGAGAAGTAACAATCTCAGACCTAAAAAACCATATAGCAACCGCAAAAACCAATATAACGAATCACAGGCTTCGGTTTCTCCTGAGACTGCGAGAGTGGAGGTATTCCCATGTCGGGGTACCCCACAGAGGGAACGTTAAAACATACTACGAATCTACAACGATGGACCCTTACGTCACCAATAATATAGATTCCCGTACCGCAGAATTTTAAACCCCGATACAAGGATAAGCTCATAAACCTCGTAATAGATAATATTAATAATCCGGAACTAGTAGAGCTGAGCACCGGAAGCCGGAGCCAGGATGCCGGAGCCGGAGACCGAGCCGGAAGTCGAGGCACGAGACCGAGCCGAGAGCCGAAGCGATCAACCCAATATATGGTTAGGAATGAAAATATCATTTCATAAATAATAATACAAATAATAATAATATATAGAATAATAATAAATAATAATAATAATAATAATAATAATCATAATAAATATAATAAAATAATAATATATAATAATCAATAATAATAATAATAATAACAAAGCAACACAACAAACAACAAAACAACGAACCAAAATAACAACACAACAACAACAACGATAACACACAACAACAACAAACAAACAACAAACAACACACAAAAACACAAACAAACCAACAACATAATTAAAAATAAATAACTATATAATAATAGATAATTATAACATAATAAATAATAATAAAATAATAAATAATAATAATAATAATTAATAAATAATAATAATAATAATAATTAATAATAATAAAATAAGAGTAAGAAAAAACTTCAGAGCTGATCCGAATCGGTTCGCTACTGGACTGAAGCGGAGTCGAGTCGAAGTGGAAAGGTTGGCTTGCGTTCGGAGGCGGAATCGGAGCCGGAGTCGGAGTGGGTATGTTGAGATTGAGTATATTATCGACTCAGATTTCGTTCCCTTTGGAAATACGAACGCTTTCGATCTCAATATAATTCAGATTCTCATGCGAACAATATATTAATTTTTAATAGGAGGATATACTACGTCCCCCCTATACGGGGGGGACAGCAGGAGTACGTTAAATCTCGTCTTACCGGCACGAACTTGACAGACTTCGGTCTGTAGCACAGGTGGTCGATACGATACCGATAAAGCTCCACTCCGTCGGGAAGCCCGCAACAAGGGCGTTAAGTACAACATATATCTGAGGCCTTAACGCTCTTCGGGCGGGAAGGTGGGGAGGATAACCCCCATTAGAAATATACATCCTACCGACTTGAGAAATATTTCGCCCTGTTTCGAGTTCTTAAACCCATACATAGAAATTAATAATCTCCAAGTTTCAGAAACCAGATAGTCTTATACTATTTTGAAGAGAAAAGCATGTAGAGCTCAGACTAGTTCCTATACTACTATGATTATATGTCCCATCAAAATAATGAACACGTTCACTTATAAATAATTTGCAGTATGAATTTATTATAAAATTTAGGATAGTTTCTTCTTTAAGTTTATTAAGTCTTTCCTGGTAACACATGTTAAAATGGAAAGGTTGTGTCCTATGTGATTAGTACGATTCTTTGGTGGACTTTTTAGAAGATGCATTGATCAGCAACCTTAAAATAAACAAAATTACTAAGCAATGTTACAATTAATTTGCATGTAAGTGCACAATTAATTGAGAGATATTTTCTTTGAAGCTCAGGACAATTATTATTATTGTTTCGTCTTATATATGGGAGATACTGCAAAATTGAATTGACAAGTTATAGAAGCAAAATGAAAACATATTCTCACATACCTTTAACAAACTTTTAGAAAAAGCGAAGATGAATACCGTAAGATTCACAGAATTCAATATCTACCTATTATTTAATATACAATGATGAATTTCAATAAACTGTGGCAGAAAAACTTTAATAAAGTATCAAGATAAAAATTGATAACTCATTGTAGCTCAAATAATTAATTTATTAGCCATCGGCAAGAATCATTTACAAGCCTCATAATTAACAATCGCCCTAAACTTTTCATATGTCATTGACGATGCATCTCGGTCTCGACATATAGGTTCGTATAAAGTGAGTACTCAGTACAAGTGCGATATATCTAAAATGTGCTCTTTCCAGTTTCAAAGGTAATGCAAACACAATAAATCAAATCATCATTACCTTCAATAGAATGCTATCTCAAATATTCATGTATAATCCAAGCTATATTCTTCACTAGCGACTGATGACACTATATTATATAGTATCATGCAGATTCCATATGATCTACAAGTGATTTTAAGTGAGTCAATTATATCGGTTCACGGATTTTAGACAATGGATTTTATGGCATGTTTGCACAAGTTGTGTTTAATTACAGTACGTATATTGAAGATATATAGAAGACTAAGTAAGTTTAATAGATTTATTCTTTGATTTGTATTCTATATATCGTCTTTTCTGATGCAAGAGTCAATTACACAAAAATAATACTCTTTATATTTAACAACATATTTTAAAATTATAATTTGATTTTTTCTTTTTTTTTATTTTTTTTTTTTTATCTTATAACGAAATACCATCACCACGTAACAGCACTATCTACGTTTGTTACTCTCATAAGCATTAGTTCATACTTGACTCAGATGTCTGTAGAACCAATTGATAGTATGTAGTAAAATGTCGCTTTATGAGAACTCACTACGAATAGACATCATGTAAATAAAATTTCTGCTCAGAACATATACTTATAAGCCTGTATAGCAAGTAATCCCAATAAAATATGTCATTGTGCAACTATACAAAGAGACACTTTAATGTATTTCCATTATGACTATTGTAACCTTAATCAAAACTATTTTAAAATACTAACTTCAATTATTATTTCGAATGACATTGGAATCGAATAAAACTTAGAAAAATAGAAATAGGAAGTTAAACAAAATCGCGAAAAAAGCCTATACCCAAAGAATGTCTAAATTAAAATATGAAAAAAAAATAAAAAAAAAAAAAAAAAAAAAAAAAAAAAAAAAAAAAAAAAAAAAAAAAAAAAAAAAAAAAAAAAAAAAAAAAAAAAAAAAAATTTACAGAATTCTACCCAACGAAACCACAAAAAAACATTAACTAAACATAACCTAAACAACTAACCCTCTAACACAATAACCTAAGAACAACTAAACACTAAAGTCCTAACTATAAGCTAAATGCCAGATCGCAGGAGACTGTACCATTAATGCCAGCGGCGGGCTGTACATTAATTTTTTTTTGATATTGCTTCTACCCTTTTTCCTGTCGACACATTTTCCTTTTCGACAATTTGAGCTAGTCCCCCAAACAATACAAAAACTCTAATTTTTTTCTCAGTTTTTGAATCTAAAACCTCTTTCTTTTCTTCTTTATACGAACTCAAAGAACAAGGAATTAAATTTTACCATTCCTCACAAAATAACGTTGCTATTAATAAATGAAGATAAATGAGAGATCAAATTTTTAATTTCATTACACAAAAATGTGGGAGATATACCCAATAGAAAATTAAACACTCCTTGCTGACTGCTGTGATCTGGTTACAAACTGAAATAAACGTGATTATATATTAAAATAATTTTTCAAAATTCATTAAAAAAGCATTTCTACATTTTATAACCCAATCCATCTTAATAAATTATTGAATTTTATATTAGCAATACTTAAATATAAGTACTTAGGAAGTTATTTATATTTTCACTCTCAAATACGGTGAAACTTTGATACAGCATTTATAATAGCAATTTTTTATGCTCTTCCACGGGGAAAAACTCCGAATCCTACACAAATGTTCGAAAGCCTAATTTTGTTAATGAAATATTTATTATCTCCACAGATTTTTGACTCAATGTGGAAGAAACTCTCCATCGTCTTGATGGGATTGAAATTTTCAAAAGACACCCAAACAACCTCGTGTGAAAATGAAATAGTTAAAGAGTATGTTAATCATATATATATATATATATATAATATATATATAATATAATATATATATATATATATAGATATTATATAATATAATTATATAGTATAATGATAATATATATAATATATTATATATATATTAATATATAATATATAATTATTATATATATATATATATATAATAATATAATATTATATGAGCAGGAGTTTAGGTTCGGCACAACCGATGAATCTAATAACTCATTTGTTGATTTGCATGTTACCTTGTATTTCAAAAATATAACTTAATATTCTATTTTAAAATATTCTTACTGCCGAAAATAATAAGATTTGTACATTAAAAAATTTTGATCTTTATTTTCAGAGAAATGACAAAAACGAACTGCAAGGAAAAGTGTGAAAAAATAATCTTCTTTTTAATACAAGGGAAATACAAATTCATTCTTTTTGATGGCAAAAGAATGCGCGCAATTTGTTTCGTTGTAGGTTCTGATTGCCAAAATCTATCATCCAATGTGATAAATTGGTATGCCAAATGTTAACGTCTAAATAATAATTATTATGCAGCTACAAACTATACATAATATATATATACTATATATTATATATATATTAATATACTATATATTATATAACTATATTATATATATATATTATATATTATACTATATATAATATATATATATATAAATATATATATAAATATATATATATGAATTTATATATAAATATATATATATATATATATATATTTATAATAACATATATAATTATATAAATATATATTATGAATAAGATAAATACTATAAATAATATATATAAATATATAATATAATATTATTATCAATATATATATATATATATAATTATTAATATATATCATATATAAAATATTATTATATATAATATATATATCTATATATATATTATTATAAATATATAATAATATATAATAATACTATTATATATATATATATAATATATATAAATATATATACTATTATATAATATATAAATATTGATATTATATATATATATATATATAATATATATATATATATATCTATATATATATATTAATAGATAAATACAGCGAATATATATATACATTTTAAATGATCATTAAAAAACCTGGAATGTATTAGGTAGGGAGTGGATGAGATTTGTAAGAAGGCAGTCATTTATAGTGAAGGAAAAGAAGCGTATGAAGGGGATTATGTGGTAATGTGATACATTAATAGTGAGTGAAGGGGGCAAATAGAACGGATAAGGCGAAAGTGAATGGTGGGAGTGAGGTAAGGTAGAAAGAGAGGTAGGCTGAAATGGAAAAAGGAGGACGCGCTTATGTGAAAGGTTGGGACACAGTTAGGAGAGAGAAAGCTGGGAGGAATAATCAAGTAATTTGTTATGTAAAATTGTGAATCCATAGCCAAAGAGTGCAATTGATTGAGGGCGAAAGCAGTGTAGTAGTGCAAAAAAGATATATTGGTGGTACCGAATAGTAAGTGAACTAGTTAAAATCTTATTAATTTATGTGAAGGAAAGATCCGTCTTCCCTTGTATAAGACTAAGAGTGAAATAAAATGAAGGTGAAGAAGAAAGGAAGAGCGGTTGGTGGGAGAGGAATTAGAGAGGATGAAGTTACGCGCCCAATGATCACATGAATGAGATGAGAGAATTTAGAGACAAGTAGATTTAGAGGGAATTTAATTGAATTTGAAAATCTAAAATGAGAGGCGAACAAGGGAAAAGGCTTTCTGCCAAGATTGGTGAGAGATGAGGAACGTAGACTCGGGAGAGGGCAGGGGCACGAGTATTGATACATTACAAATGTGATGGAAAATATTTAGGGCCTTGTTAATAAAGAGAAAAAAGAAGGTATAGTCCCAATTTGGGTCTGTAGATTGGATGCTCTGAGACATCAGATTAAAATGTATGCTTCAGAAAGAGGTATTAGGGGTGGAGGAATGGCTTGCTATTTAGCTTATATATAAATTATGTATGTATATTGCCATTTACTTTCAAAACACAGGGATTGGGAGGATGGATTGTTTGGTCCCCTGTATAAAGGGGAAAGGGGATAAGGCCATCTCGAACCGATGTAGCTCTAATGCTCCACGGCCTACTGAGCTCTGATCTTATAGACGGAGTAATATGTCTCCGTATAAAGTGTAGGTTATTAGGGAACAGTATATATAGGAGCAATAACTGATTGAGCATAGAGAGGTTTAAAAACGGAGCGTGGAGAAATGGGGGCAAGAACAAGAAGAAGAGTTTACGGCGAAGGGTAAGATGTAGGTGTGTGGACCAAGTGTTACACTAAAGATTTCTTGTGGAGGAAAGCTATAAGCAGAGGAAAGGAAAAGTGAATATGAGGTGTTTTTTAGATTTAGAGAAAGCATATAGATAGAGATGAAGAGGGATCGTGAAGTTTGTTGGAGGGTGGTTGGAGAAATGGAAAGTGGGGCGATTGTAAATTAGCAGTAAAGGTATATAGGGCTTTTTTTAGGAATAGACATAGAAAATGTGTGTGAAGTAAGTGTTAGTGAGGGGAGGTGAGATGTTTGGGGTAGATGTGTGAGAGGTTTGAGGGCAAAGGGAAGTGTGTAATGTCGCCGTGGGATATTCAATTGTTTATGAGAGAGCATGTTTGCAAGGAATTAGGTAGGAGTGAGAGAGGGTTGGAATTGTAATGATATGGGAAAATGATTAGAAGGGAACGTGAAACATGATTATTGTTTGCGGACGATACCAGCCCTAGTGACGAAAAACGAACGCGGAAGGGGCTGAGGTATTATGGGTGAGGGAGTTCGTTGAGAGAATGTGTAGAGACAAAAAATATTCATTCATATGCAATCCATTTCTGTCTTCGGCTGAAGGTATTTGAGGAGGAGGATAGAGAGGAGTGGGAGGCGGGTAGGGGTTAGAGTAGGGGGTGTAGTATTTGGAAGAAGTAAAGATTTTGTAGAATAATATTATGGAGATGGCATTTGTGGTGTAACGGGAGTGGAATGAGGCGAAGCGATAATAGACTAAACATTAGAAGTAGGAGAAGAATTGAGAGTTTTGAAGTTGGTCTTGAGATGAATATATGGGTAATGGGAGGGGGATTATACAGAAAGTTAAGAAATAGATATAATTTTTGATAAAAATATTTGTTGTACCAGCTGGGACGTGTGTGCTCAATGACGCGTTGTGAAACCGTGAGGCGGGTTTGAATGGTCCATGGATTCAGGAAGAAGTTTGGATAGTTATTTTGAGGATTGAAGGGGTTGATGAGCTGTTTGATCGCGGAGCTTAGCAAAGAAGGGGAGAGGATTAGGAAGTAGGGTAGCGTGAGGGTATGAGATGTGATTGAGCGAATGGAGATTGGTGGGAAGGCGGCAGAGGGAAATAGTTAAGATGGTATGGGAAACTAGGATGAGAATGGAGGAACAAGAGATAAGTGACGTTATAGGGATGTTTTGGGAGGCGGGAGGGGATAGGAAGGAGAGGAAGGGGGAGACCACAAGGATGTTGAGGTGGATGGATGAATAAAGGATGATGCTGGAGGGAAGGGAAGAATTAATTGAGAGAAGAGTGTTAGGGTGTATTGGCGAGAGTAGAGTGGCGTGGAGGAGGTGGAGTTAGGTGCGAGATGAGCGGAGTAGTGAGTGTTGAGGAGGCCTGTACGTACCAATACCCGCTTGACAAGCGGGAAAAAGTGCAAGTAAAATAAAATAAATAAATAAGTAAATATATATATATATATATACTATATATATATCTTAATTTTATATATATATAACTATAATATATAATATTAATATATATTATATTAGATTAATATATATATAATATTACTTATATATATAGTATATATATTATTATTATATATAAATATATATAAAAATATATAGTTATATATAATATTATATATATATATATTATATAATATATATAATATATATATAATATATAATTATATAATAATCTATAATTATATATTATATAATATATATTGATAAATATCGATGGTTACAACGCAGCAGAGGACGGAGCAGTACGCACATGTACAAGGTCGTGGGCTTCGAGTCCTAGATTCGACGAATTACCTAGAGTAGAAAATTACAGTATTTGGATTTCTTAAACAGATTGTAATTACTTTCTTGATATATTCATTCCATAGTTGAGCAAGCGTGGCGGTACTTTTCTCTACTTTTCTAATAGTAAGTGCTGTTTAATAATATGTTCAGATCGGGATCTAAAACACGGCCTCGATAAAAGATGTTACTAAATGACTTACATTCTTTCACTGATTTTACATTTGTCTGAAGTTGCTGCCAATCAGTCATGCGTGCGGTTTCTTTGATATTACTGTAGGATCAGTTATTTCAATTTCCACGTCTGTTGTCCAATCAATACTTTTCGAGCGTTCTCCGAAGAGATGTAGGGAATCCCTTGGATCTTATAGTTCCTGTGTTAATCGATAAAATTATTTAAAAAAAATACTATAATAGTGTGAAAATATGACAATATAGTCCTTAACACTATGTTTAATTCTCATAGAATTCATATATTATATATAAATATTATAATATTAATATTATGAAATTAATGGTGTTATAGATAATATATTATATATAATATCTGAATAATCTATTATATAGATAATATATATATGATATATAATAATATATATTCATAATAATACCATATAGAATATATATTATCTGGTGGAGTCTTAAAATGTCTAATATAAGAAGAGAATGGATATCGCGACAATCAGGCAACATATGACAGACTATTTCATTATCTTCGCATTAGTTCAGGCGGCGACAGGGCTAAGCAAACCCGTCACTTGTCAACTTTTAAATGCTTGCGAGTACCCTGACCAGCATTGTGAATCTTATGGCCTAGAAGCACGATCTCTGAAGAGCTCTATACAGAGAACCGATTATTCGAAAGAAGAGTGAATACCCCTACAACTGCAATGTTTATAATCGAGACTGGCATCATGAAACTCATGTGCCGCCGGAGAAAACGTTTTTTCTAAAATGCTCTTAGGATCACGAGTTATCTGGCCAGAAGGAAAGGAAAAATGCTGAGTCCAACTGACAGGGCGAAGACCCTACCTGGTTATTGTATGAGGATAATAATACTATTTATATACTATATATATATTATTATATATATATAATATAGATATTGATATATATATATACTATATATTATATATTAATACTATATATTATATACTTATATAATATATAAATACTAATAATATATATATAATATACTTATAATATATAATATATAATAATATATATATATATATTTTATATTAGTTATATATATATAGATATATAGATATATAATATAATATATATATATAATTACATATAAATATATATAGATAATATATATAATATATATGATATATAATGTATAGTATTAAGAATGTTCACGATTAATTTTGAAATGATAAATAATAGTTGATTAATATAATATATATTATCTATAGTAATATATATTATATAATATATATAAAATAACTAATCACTATCCGTACTATGACACTAGTACAATATACCATATAATAATAATATCCTATAATAATAGATATATTATATTACCTATATTATAATATATATTAAATATACTATACTAATATATATATAATATTGGTAAGAAGAGAACGAGGATCAAAATTATGTACATTTGTTGTATTAAAAGACGATACCTTTTGCTGGTGTTATACCAAGTAAAGAGCAAACGAGGTTGAGGGAAGTGAGGGGAACAAGGCATAGAGTCAAGACCACGTCAAGACAACACACCTTTCCTCATTAAAAAGGTCAAAGTAAAGTAAGATATTAAATTTAGTTTCCCTTTCTTGTTGTAAAGAAAAAGTATTGAGAGAACTTTTAATGAGGTGACCATGTCCACAAAGGTCACCCTTAAAGTTTTCCTTTTATCTCCAGTTGGAGAGGTAGTAGAAAAGTTCTCTCTTTCGAGAGAAGAGCCAAAGTTAATTGTTATGGTAAAACTCTCTCTTTCAATTGCTTTGGAAGGAGAGAATGACGAACAATCCCTCGTAGCTAATATGAAGTTAAAGGTTTCTCCTCTCCTCACTCTGGAGAAGGAAAAATAAGGGAGTGCTCCCTCCCACTTATGTGTGTATAAGGAGAGATAAGAGTTATAAGATGGACCTCAATATCATTTATCGCACTTTTTTACTTTTTCAAAAGCGCTCTTTATGAAAATGGATATTTTTTTTCTAAGCTATTCAATCACTATCAAATTTTCAGAACCTATATACTCGGGGAGATTTTTACTTAGATAATTTTTTTGTACACTTATAAGAAATTATTTAAAAAAATTCCCCCCAAATGTTTATTAAAAATTTGTTCCATATCAAAGACAAATCTGTTGAATATACAAAAAATTGATCTAAATAAAGAATGTGTATCTCACCGAACTACTTTCGTCCTGAAACTTTTGTTAATAAACCATTTTTAGTTGGGTTCAAAATTAGACCATTGCTGGGAGTTGGTTTACAAAAAATAATAATAATAAAAAAAAATATATATAAAACATTCAATGAAGTTTTAAATAATAGATCCATCTTTGTATATTTTAGGTTTCAAGTCATTGCGATAAACTCTTCTAGGGAAAAAAATTAGGAAATGTTAAAACATAGTTTTTAAAAAAAGGAAAATTCAAATCAAATCAATAGAGAGAGAAGAAACGCCTGAAATTGACTTTTTAAGGGTTAAAGGAAGCTGCAATTCGCTTTTCATTTGATCCAAATTGGCCTGAATTAAGAAAATTATTATTATGGCCATTTTCGATTTTGGGCAAAAACCGATTTGCCCCATACCCAAAATCCAAGCCAAAATTTAGGGAAGAATATAGTAGTTATTATTATTATTATTATTATTATTATTATTATTATTATTATTATTATTATTATTATTATTATTATTATTATTATTATTATTTTATTAGTTCTCTAATCTCTTTTAAAATATTATTAATTACTTGATATTATTATTATTATTAATTGATATTAATATATTATTATTATTATTATTATTATTATTATTATTATTATTATTATTATTATTATTATTATTATTATTATTATTATTATTATTATTATTATTATTATTATTATTATTATTATTATTATTATTAATTGAAAATAGATGATCAGATAGTCACAAAGAAAAAGCACATCGTCAATGAATTGAACTTCTATTTTATTAGTGAAATAGCAAACTTAGCAGATGAAAAAGCCAATAGACAGAAAAAAATGTATATATTTTTCTTACTATTTAAGACCATACGATGGACAGAAATTTCAAGTTTTGACGTTCTGTCTTCTATAAATAATATTAAGAATAAAAGCTCTGACAATTATAGAGAATTACACTGAATTTACATATGATGCATAAAAGAAATCTCACATATATTAGCCACCCTTTAAAATCTAATCTCTCCTAGCCTTCTAAGAACACTGCAAAACTGAACATGATGATTACAGGTAACATGTATATTACGTTGCTACTTGTTGGATATTCAAAGTTTACATATATATATATATGAGTATGATATAATATGATTATATATAATACTATTATAATTATAACACCTAGGCTTATTATAGACACTTATATAGTAATATAGTATATGATATTATATATTATATATATATATATATATCATATATATATTATATATATATATATATATATATATGATAACAAAATTGAAGTTGCTATAACCCCGTTTGAAATTAGTATATCCAGAGTTATAACTTATGGTGCAAATATGTAATATGTAATCTTCCCAATTTAAGAGAGGCACTGTTTTTTTTCGGTAGCATTTTAAGTAACTGTGAAGTGTGGCGACAAACAAATCCGTCTTACTGTTATAGCATTACATAAATTTGGCATAGAATAGGGTATAGAGTATCATGTTGAAAATTCTGCAACCGTTATGCATTAGTCGTATTTTTGTGTATCGTGATATAAAGTTATACGAGGACACTGCTGATGTTATACGAGGACACTGTTGATTTTATACAAGGACACTGTTGATGTAATACGAGAACACTCTTGATGTGAAAGATCGGGATAGATCTGGTAGGCTACGTTCTGTTCTAACACTGCAGGCTGTCAAATCTGTTAAGGCACCAAAATTGAGAGAATCTTCTTCGAAAACAAAGCATCATGTCACGAGCAATGCAGATACCTAAGAATTCCATGTCGCATTTAGTCAGACAGAGAGGACTTTAGGTTTACAAAAGACCCACAGGATATTTGCTCACAGATGACCTAAAGGAAGGTGGGAGACAAAAATCTAAACGCTTGTTGACTGAGTTCGCGCATGATTGTATGATCGCATCATTTTTACAGACGAAAAAATCATTATCATCATTATCGTGGAAGAATTTTGGTGATTTTCCAATCGAAAGAGGGAGACTTGTGATGCTAGATGCAATGAACGTCCAAATTTCGATAGATTTTTATTATTCTGCTTTCTGATGTTATACACGATGTGCAGAGCAGCAGTCAAGTGCAATATGGAACTAGAGAGTGTAGAATTATTTTAATGGAGCCGGAGTCGAATCAAGAAACTGAAGTTGGTACCAGGGTACTACTAGGTGCCCAAATCTTAATTTATATCCAAACAACCCGTCTCTCTTATTAACATTTAAGGGCGGCTGTAAACTAACACTGCTTTGTGTAAATTACTCTGAATCCATGTTCATTCGTTTTGCTGAGATGTTCCACAACCACCTAATTTTCTTCCTGTAAAATTTTCACCATACCAACAACCTCAAACTTTACTAAGCATTTATGCATGAAATGTACAACCTTCTGAATTTGAATAAACCAATACTGAAGCAAGAAAAAAAAATTAGTTATATTTATTTGAAAATTTTGACTTGTCATTTTATGTTATTTCATAATGAGTAACAAAAAACTAATTGATTTGTTTATAAATTATAAATGCTAATTTTTCATTCCTCTTGTTTCAGTATCCCAGAATCTTCAGGCGAAAAGGTCTCGAGTGACACTGATATTGATAATATGAAAAACAGCGACAAATATAATGAAAATTCAGAATCATGTGAACACACAGAAGATACATACCTATAAGAGACATGTTTGCTTTTATTTCTTGCCAGCAATTCGAAAATATAATAATAATAATAATAATAACGAAATAATAATAATATAATAATAATAATGGTAATTAAAATAAATTTTTGATACATAATATATAATAACGAATATATATATCTAAGCTATATTGTAAGTACATATGGCATAATCACCAACTTTGATATTCAATTTAGGTAGATGTTCTTTACTTTGGAACACGCCAGTGGTTTTAATGACAAAAAAAAAAGTCTTTACCAATATCGCCAGAGGATAATTCTTAAATTATTTTTTTTTCTATAACAGGCACAAATTTGTGAAATTTTTGTGTACCAGGAATCTGAGCACTCATATTATATCTACTATGCGGTGTTATGCTAGTTTCTTCTATGTCTTCATGACTTACATAAAAACTAATTTTATTACTTAAATTCCTTTTACAAAAATCATACATTTCATTGGGAGTAAGTATCTGATCAGATGTTGTTCTTTGAAGACTGGCCTTAGCTGTAGCTCTTTTTGATGGTTCCCCCAGTACCATGGCATGCATTTTTCCCAGCTGGTGGCAAAGAAATGCTACTTACAACTAAGCCTAAAATCATTAATGGTTACAGATATTTGATAAGTTAAACATATTTTTGTAGTGTCCAGCACAATTGTCAGTAAAATAATGCAGCTTTGTAGTGTAAGGATGTGTTTTTTATATGTGGAATTAGTACTTTCAGAAATGCATATATCATTATTGTATTATGTCGTTTCTCTGGTGACAAAAAAAAAACAGAAACTTGAGAGCTTTGTAATATTTAAAATACTATCCCTCCAATACAAACCAAATGGATGTGTACACTGACAATTTTCCCAGTGGAAACCCTGTGCTGTATCTTGAACAATGAAAGAATAATTTTCTGAATTCTCCTAAAACTACTGCTTCATTATCAGGTAGTGAGTGTTTTAATTTGGTTAGAAAAGCTGTCTGTTGTTTGGAAATATAATGATGCCTTGTAAGGTTAGTGATCTTCATGCTTAATGAGGAGACATATTCATCAATTGATTTCTCGTTTTCTATTAATGTGATTGATCCGTTGAAACCCATTGTTTAAAATGTATTTCTTCTGTTTAAAGAAATTCACTAAGTTTATTGAGACTTGCGATGTATCTTTTTACACCTACCTCTATTGAACACATTTTGCACAAATGCATTATGCAGTCCCTTCTGTTAATTTCACACACATTCTTCTCCACTAATATTTTATGTTTGATATCTTTCACATGTATGGAAGAGATTTGTAGTTTTAAGTTTAGATGGTATGTGCAAACGCATACACTGTGTTTCATTCTAACCAGCTAACACACAATATGCAGGGCGAAATGCTGCTAAAGTAGAAAATCCAACATTGTGATTGCTTTTACTATCTTTATACTATTCATATGTTTCCTTCAGGTTCATTAAAACTAGTCTTTTTTGCATTATTATTTTCTCTCCCTTATCACTTTTAACACTTGTGCAGTCTTTTTCTTCCTGGACAAACACGGCTTACTTCATCAGATTCAAGGAAATTGATAATCATTTCTTTTGTTCCTTGGGTTTCTTACTTGCTCTACTCTTCTTTACCATGTAAGGAGAAACTCAAAATGCCTCCATCGCTACTGAAAGGATGTTTGTAGTAAGAATAAGTATTTGCAACCTCCTTGCATGCATGATTTTTTGTTACTGATAAGCTTTGATTAACTCGTTTTTCAGGAAGTAATATCTATAAAAAGCATGTAATTACAGATTAGATTTTATATAAATTTAAAAACTCCCTGTAGCATGTACAAAATTTATAATTATATATATATATATATATATATATATATATATTACATATATGTTATATATATATATATATATATATATATATATATATATATATATATATATATATATATATATATATATATATATATATATATATATATATATATATATATATATATATGAAAGCGGCGCAACGCGTGAAAGCGTTTCAATATAAATGCGAAAAACTAAATAATCAAATCTTCC
>JABUQX010021174.1:77500-80000 GCA_015478945.1 Trachelipus rathkii | reverse complement strand
TACATTGGCGAAACAAATAACTTTACCAGAAGAAAAAATCAACATTCAGAAGATCTACAAAAAGATAATCAAAATTCATCACTCACCACACACAGGTCACAATTCAACCACTCAATCAACAGTAATTCCATGCAAAATTTAATCAACATCCCCAACCACCAAAAAAGAAAATTAATCGAAACCTATTGTATACATAACTTCAACAATTACAACAATATGACAGGAGAACATAAACTAGATTACTCACAACACAAACTCTTAAAATTTAACTCCCCAACCATCAAAAAGATCGAACAATTATACTATGAAAAGCATCCTCAAATTACAACCCCTTAATCATAATTTCACTCATCTTTTCTCTCTTTGCATCATGTTAATTAAATTTTTCAATATTATTTCAACTTCATTTTCGAGCAAACAAAAAAAAAAAAAAAAAATCCAACGGACGAATCGTTTTATTCAAAAAGCTGCCCTTGTCATCACCCATGAAAGATAGAAATTTAACACCAGATTCTTCAAAATTTTCCCAAGCAGTCGGTTTCCTGAGTAGGTATTCGAAACATATAAGCAGCTGAAAGAGGCTTCGTAAATGAAGCGAAAGACTTCTGCATTTGATACCATTAACTCATGGAATACAAAAAGTTTTAATATGTTTTAATTGTGTTAAAGTGTCTCAATAAAAAAAGTTTTTTAAGTCATAGTTTGCTTTCTGCCAAAGGGTTTAAAAAATTAAATATTATATATATATATATATATATATATATATATATATATATATATATATATATATATATATATATATATATATATATATATATATATATATATATATATATATATATATATATATATATATATTATAATAATATATATATCCGTTTAAATAACATAAAGTATTATAGTCTCTCCCTATTTTTACTTAAAGAGAATGGCAACAACAAAAAGTAACCAAATGATGCCAAAGGTCACAATTTACACAATTTTAAAGGGAAAATTCTCACGTACGCAATCTCCGCTATTCGATTTGAGCACGAATAGCCTTTTTTTATGGATTATAAAATAGGATTATGTAAAAGCGATGAATCCTTACATTTTTTTTTTCAATTTTACATAATATGTTATATTTTATTGCTAGTAATATTTTCATTCATTTGACCAATTTTTGCAAAAAATAAGAGAATTTTATCGTAAGCATATTATGATATTTGTAAAGGATTGATCGTTTCTCTAATGTTAACTCGTGCTAAGGCACGAGTAGCACGATATATATATAGGTGCAGGAGTTCTCCCCTATATATCTATATATATAATATATATAATATATAGTATATATTATTATATATATATTATATATATTATATATATTATATATATATATATATATAATAATATATATATTATATATATATATATCAGTGGCGGCTCTAGACTTTGCGGGGCCCTGGGCGCCCGGGGCGGCAATGGCTTTGCGGGGCCCTGGGCGGTGTTTTAATAGAAAACATACACAAGTATATAAAGCATTAAAATCTGCACAATAACAAACTTGGTTCAAACCCTGGACATTGTAATGAGAAATATAATAATATATATATATATATAGTATATATATATATATATATATATATATATATATATATATATATAATATATATATATATATTATATGTAAATATATTATATATATATATATATATATTATATATATATATATATATAGATACTATAATAATATATAATATATATAATATATTATATATATATATATTATATATATATATATATATAATATTTATATATATTAATATATATATATATATATATATTATTATAATATATAATATATAATATATTATATATATAGTATATATATATATATATATATACTATATGCCATTGTGGTTTTTAAGTTTTGATTTTCTTGCAGCTAAAGTCCTTAATTAGGTCATCAAAATCTAAAGTCGTCGCCAAGTCTTTTTCTATTGAGAGAAGAGCCAGTGCAGATAGCTGGTCTTGAGTCATGGTGTTTCTCAAGTAAGTTTTGATGAGCTTCAATTTCGAGAAGCTTCTCTCTGCAGAGGCTACAGTAACTGGAATAGTAGCTATTATTCTTAAAGTAACATAAATGTTTGGATAGACATCACACAACCCGTTTTTGGCCATGTATTTAAGAACTGATAGTATATCGTCTTTTTCCCCGTCATAAGCTCGTGAAAACATTCTGAGCTCTTCACAGAGCTCTATAGCTTCAATATCATGGTGTTCCCCTTTGCTTAAAGAAACTTCCAAATCTTTACATTTTTTCATCAAAAGTTCATCATTCATCTGCAGGAGGTCATTAATGTGATATATAAATCCAAACGTGTTTTCATGTGATTTTAGAGCTTCAAATCTTGGATGACAACTCATTCGCACTGCATCGACTATGACCAAAAAATAATTTATTTTGAAATATTCTTCAGGTGAGAGTTCGGGAACATCGTCTTTTAGTTCATAGGAGAAC
>JABUQX010021174.1:62500-70000 GCA_015478945.1 Trachelipus rathkii | reverse complement strand
ATTGCTGTTCTTTGATAGCTTCTCATATTAGGCTTCGTTTATACGTTGAGGGGCCTAAGTATCTGCAGATACTGGGAATTCGACCTTTCGCTGTTGAAATCGCCTTATTCACCAACAAGAGGCTATATGGTTACGCTTTGATTGGTACTTCGAGGCTTATGAACCATCAACACAAGTAGTTATAGCCCTTTTATAGTCTCTTTAATAATAAGGTGTTAAAGCAGCTTTAATTTAGGTTATATTTTATTAAATTCACGTTCAGAATATATTTAACAAGTTCGATACCTTCCTATCAAGTACATTAATTTCTAATACATTTAAATTTTTCTCGCTGACCTGCAACCGAGTTAAGTTTTCATCTGTCGAGAGATAAACAGAGTGAGTAAAAGGCGGGAAAGCTAGAGATTATCTTTTAGATACAATAACAGAACGCCAAATATAATATAAACAATAATTTCATAAAGAAAACATTATAAACAATCATATAACAATAAAATAATTTTTTACACTTACATATATTTAGTAATAAAAACATAGGGAACAATAAATTTATGATTAAAAGAACTGTAAAATATAATATAAATAATCCTAGACAAAGTTGCACTGATATTTTGTTTATGTTTCCCCATTTTTTATATTGTTTTACGCTTGACTAACATATTTAAGCAATTTAAAAACGTTTTTAAAAAATTACTTTTAAAATCATTATTTTATATCTATATAATATAATATATATATGATATATATATATATATATATATATAAGTATATATATATATATATATATAGTATAAGTATAAAAATATATATATATTATTATTATATATATATTATAGTATTTATATATATATATATATATTAGAGTTATATTATATATTATTATTAATATATATTATTATTGGTTATTATATATATATATATTATTGTTATTATTATTATTATTATGTTATTGTTATTGTTATTATATTATTATTATTATTATTATTTTTATTACAATTTTTTATAATGTAATTGTTGTTAATATAGATTATTTATCAAAGTAAATTTATACATAATTTGCATATATATATATATATATATATATATTATTATTATTATATATTAATATATATATATTATTATTACATATATATATATATATATATATTAGAGAGGTTGGGCATCTCAGTGCCACACCAAAAACTATAGTAGATACACGAAAATATCATTTTATTAATCAGGAGACATTTTTACCCTGAAATTAAAAATAAAAAATAACGCTTTAAAAAAATTAAATTTGTTAATTTGTTGGAAAAATGTTTTTTAAATCGAAGATGCTCACTTAGTCCGACTGAACAAGCAAAGGTGCCAAATGTTGATTTTTTTTTTTAATAACACTACAACGAATACCTCCGGGTAAACAAGAACGATGAATAGAGTCGGGGTTTCTGCCTTACTGATTTGACGGGGACTTCGCCCCCTCTGTCCCCTCCGTCGGCTCGGAACCCTCAAAAGGATATAAAAAGAAAATAATATTTTCTCCAAAACGTAAAAAATTGGTATTTGGCAACTTTTTGCCTCGAGACATGCAGTTTCAAGGTCAATCAGAACGTACAATATTTCAGGTCTGAGATTTTATTAATTTTTAAGGTGTTATTAATAACATAGAATAAATTACTTTTTAAGTTTCAACACAAATTATTTGCTAAAATCAAAATGTTATTTATTTTCCTGTAGATGTTATAGTTTTCTAATTACATGCCTGAACCTTTCGGGATGCTGGCCATATATATATATATAGTTAGCATAGGAGGCAGAAATATATATATATATATATATATATATATATATATATATATATATATACATGTATATATTAGCATAGTATCGAGGCCTGAATTATTGAAATACTGCAGTTATATTAAGGTTAGTAATAA
Organism: Trachelipus rathkii; assembly: GCA_015478945.1. Classification (NCBI taxonomy): domain Eukaryota; kingdom Metazoa; phylum Arthropoda; class Malacostraca; order Isopoda; family Trachelipodidae; genus Trachelipus; species Trachelipus rathkii. The sequence continues at coordinate 68,084 of JABUQX010021174.1, read as the reverse complement.
ATTTATTCACATAATAAAAATGGTCTTCAAGATGTTGAGAGCGTGAGCTTTCGATCTACTAGATCCTCTTTCAGACGCTTTGAATTGAAGACTGAATGAAATATTTATATAAAGATTGTTATGTGAGAAAAGTTTTTAAACCCTAAGTGTTACCTTATTGTGTTGATTTTTACCATATATATATATATATATATATATATATATATTTATATAAATCATATATATCAAATATATATATATATAATACATCTCTTATTGTTATATATATATATATATATATATATATATATATATATATATATATATATATATATATATCAAAAGTGAACTAGTAGCTTTTTACTACTGTGCTCTCTCTCTCTCTCTCTTCTCTCTATATATATATATATATATATATATATATATATATATATATATATATATATATATATATATATATATAGTTTTTTGTGTTATATATATATAATATATATATATATATATATATATATTAAATACTTAAGTTATTCCTTCTGGGCAATCGTTTTCTTTATCTAAAACGTTTCTATGGGGTAATCCATGGTTAACTTTTATATTTAAAGTCACTCTAAATTCAGACACCATCTCCGCTATCTGATTTTTATACAACTTACTGTCATTTTTAAATATGTTAAAAGTGTTATTTTAATAGGGAGGTTATTCTTACCTTTCGTTTTAATTTTGTACACCTTTGTATTTTATTACAAAATAATTTCATTTATTTGACCAACTTTCGAAAAATAAGAGAATTTTATCGTAATATTTGAAATTTGCAAAAAATAGATAGTTTTTAATGTTAACCGTGCTGAGCACGAGTAGCACGAGTGCAGGAGTCGCCTCTGATATATATATATATATATATATATATATATATATATATATATATATATATATATATATATATATATATATATATATATATATAGAGAGAGAGAAATATGTATAGATTTGTAGCACGATGCAGGAGTATATATATATATATATATATATATATATATAAATAAAATTTCTAGTAGAAAAATGTCAAAGACTTTCATGAATCACACCAGTGTTGCGAGAAACCGAATTCAGTCCAAAATTAAAAGCCAACTTGTTCGAAAAATCAGCCTATAGATAAGCCTATAAATCTAAAGATGTGTGAAAAATGGAAGAGTTGAGACTCTTCTGCACTTTACGAATGCATAAAAGAATGTGCATAGCAGATAATTCTTGGGTCAGATTGTTGAAGAGAAAGAGGATGAGATTATGAGGAAATACTAATCACACGAGCTCTTTTCCAAAGGAGAAAGTATATAATTAGAGTATATAATAGAGTATAGAGTATATAGTATATAATTAATTTCAGAGATGCTATAAAATGACAGTGTGAGTAGGAGAGTTTATAAGGAAAAATGACCTTAGTTCCACCATATTAAGAAGAGCTGCACAAGTTGAACCACCTCAGATATGAGGGACGTACTCTATAAAAAAAATGACTCTTTCAGAGAGCAAGTAACTGAGTGGTGTGAAGAAGTTCTGAAGACTTATCAGAACAGCTCACCTATTAAAAGTTTATTTAGAGAAAAACAATATGATCTTCCAAAATATAATACGAGAAAATGAAACGTCAAAATTTTAAGGATAGTAAAACTTGAGTTGCAAGATTTCATAGTTACTTTAATTGTGTGGAAGACTATGCATAATAGGTAGAAGAATAAACTGAGGTTTTAGGTATTGAAAACAATTATGCTTTCTCTGTCTAATTTTAAATAAAAGATCAGTTTTAGTTGTTTGAAAGCTAACCCAACTGCACCAGCTATTTGCGGTTGATTGGGATATTTCACAAACTACAGAGTAATGATGGGTGAAGTTATCGGTATATCGATATATGAGAGATTGGATATGTTAAGAAGTGATAGATAAAATATCATAATGAAATTACAGAATAGGTGATGAAATATAAATATGAGGATTAATTTAAAAGATGAACGGAAGTTATCTACCAATAAATATACCAAACATATTGCCTGGATGGCGAATTTAACCTCCTAGAGAACTTCACATCAATCAACACGTTATTACAAGTAAATTTTTTGGTTACTATTATTTTATTTATTTTATTTCATTGATTTTTATATTATTACTATTATTATTATTTCTTATTATTTCACTGAAATTTTATTATTATTTAATTATTTGTTTTATCATTTCATTGATTTTTCTTTTTGCTTTGAAGCGTTCTTTTCGCGAATCGATTCTTTATTTCTATCTCGTAATGAATATTGGATTAAAATAATTTTTTTAAATTCCCTTTCGCTAAATGCTAAAGTTCTTTCGCTCTTGTCAGTTATAGTTTATGTGGACTTTCCTTCACATTCCAGAAAATTGATTCTCTCTCTCTCTCTCTCTCTCTCTCTCTCTCTTCTCTATCTATACATATATATATATATATATATATATATATATATATATATATATATATATATATATATATATATTTATATTATATTTTACTCTATAAATATATATATATATATATATATATATATATATATATATATATATATATATATATATATATATATATATTATATATATATATATATATATATATATATATATATATATATATATATATATATATATTATATATATATATATATATATATATATATATTTGATGTTTTAGTTAATTTCAATAAATAATCGTGGACTATATATATTCTATTCTTTTAATTGAAACTCATGTGTCTGAGAGATTTGATAGCCTTTCATTCCTGTCTCTATTCTCAACTCTCATCCAAAGGCAGTTTTTTTTTTTTTTTTTTTTTTTTTTTTTTTTTTTTTTTTTTTAATGAAAATCTTGCATCTCATAGGAATTGCCCAATTAATGGATGGATGTTTTCTATGAAGATGCTGCCTAGGATCATCATGAGGTGATCGAACCAGGCATTAACACAACATGAATCGATTGTTCTCTCTTGTTCCCGTGTTCCTAATTTGAACTCTTCCTAATTCTATACTTTACGGTTTCGTTTCTCGTGTCAATAACGATTGCATTCATCTGGAAATTTTTTACCTCTTAACTATATAAAGCATCTTAAATCCTAAGACAAAGTTCCAAAATAGTTAGCATTCTCTCATATTCTCCCTGCTTTAAAATCATCATTCCTTGTGATTTCGATGTTCACCACCACATGTAATTTTCCTTATCTTCTGTTGCTATAACTGGTCAACTTGCCTATCGCCTCTCTATCCATAACACCCTTGATCAACTGTTTCAACTCCTTATGCGTATCCCTGATTGCCATGGAGACAAACCCAATATAGTGGATCTTTTCTTATCTTCGAACCCTTCGTCACGTTATACTGTTAAATTCTTTGCAGGTGCGGTTCCTCCGACCACCTTCCAATCTCCACATCCTGATATATCTCTTCGAGTCCTCCAGAAGAACGTCCCCTTGTCTTCTGCGAAGGAGGTGTATTTTTTGACACTTCGAATCTTCAAACTGGGCGAACTTGCGATCTTATTTCTTTGACTCTCTTTGTAGTGCTTACTTCTGCAGGAAGATCTTTCAGAGTGTATAGAGCGCAAAGCCTTGGTGATTCTTTCTGACATTTCGGCCTTCTACCATGGGAGGATCACATTCCATTTTCTTTATCTTCGCCAAGAACTCATTAATTTAGACTAAGCTAGGCTGTTTCATACTTATCTTCGCCGCTGGGGATGCTGTCTTCAGGAATGACTACTCTTTTTGAACTAATTAAACAAGCAACTTTAATCCAGGAATCGCCCTACATCTATTCTCCGTGATTCTAAAAACTATCTTTGTAAAAAATGCCATATTTTTTATTGCTTCTCTTATTCAAAGTCATTCTGGCACCTCGCAAAAATGCCAACTCTAATCATTCATCTTAACCATTTGGTGGTGGGTCTCTCATGGTCTGGGGAGGCATTTCTTTAACGGGTCGTACAGAGTTGCACGTCCTAGATGGCGGTTTCCTAAACCGCCGCACGGTACATCGCAGATATCCTTGACCCGTATGTCGTGCCATATGCCCCCTACATCGGTGACGGATTCGTCCTAATGCATGACAACGCAAGACCACACAAGGCCAGATGTGTCACCGAATACCTAACGACGGTCCAAATCAGGACATTGGATTGGCCAGCATACAGTCCCGACCTAAACCCAATTGAACATGTGTGGGACATGTTGAAACGGCGGTTGCGACAGCTGCAACCACCGCCAGAAACCCTCCAGGCGCTGCGGCAGGCGGTGCGTCGCGTATGGGATCAGATTTCCGTGGAGGACATTCGGCACCTCATTGAGAGCATGCCACGACGGTGCCAAGCCGTCATCCGTGCCAGAAGTAGCCATACACGTTATTGAGTAACACCATCCACACACGAACCCTTCACCGCGATAACGTCCCACGTTGGAGGAAACGCATCGGCCACATACAGGACCCATTCGCAGGCACCCAGGGGATTCCTAGGGTCCCTTGACAATCTTACCACTGTATAATATGTCCCTGATGCTATGTCATTTCTGTAGGGCTGCGGAGCAGGAAATTTTTTCCGGCTCCGGCTCCAGCATTTTAAAATTACCCGGCTCCTGCTCCGGCTCCTAGTTATAATTCCTTCTCAATTTACACATAAAATCATTAATTCCCTGTTGCAAAATTTTTATGGTATGATGAAATAACGTCTTTATTACCTTAGAATTAAAAACTTAGAAAATATTATTAAAATTTAAGATTTCAAGAAAGGTAGCAGAAAAAGAATAATTCACTTTCTTCCTAAATTTTAATAAAATTCCTCCTTGAACGATGAACTGTCTGTACATTTACGTAATAAAATTTTATTAAAAAGTTATTTTTTTTTTTTTTTAAAGGAAAATTTATATATCAGTTTCATTCTAAAGTTTAAAATAATTCCTCTTTGAACTATGAGCTGCCTGAACATATGCAATATAATTATATTCTAAACAGATTTTTTATTTTAAAAAAAATATATATAATTCACTTTCTTCCTAAATTTTAAAATAATTTCTTTTTGAACTGCTTCAGCATATGTAATATAAATTTATCCAAATCAATTGTTCTTAAAAATAAAACTTCAATAAAATCCTCCTTTAAAGATGTCCTTATGTCCAATTTTATTATTTTTAAAGCAGAAAATAAGCTCTCAGCATTCACTTGACTCGTTAAATATTGCATAATCGCAATTAATAAGTTTGTAAACAAACAAAGAACATATAATGGAAGGTAAAGAAATACTGCCTTCTGGGATTGAACCACCGCATGTTGCGAATGAGAACAATATACCCAATGCTTTACCACTGAGCCATCCTCCAACAGAGTAAGCAGTATTTTTTTACCTTCCCATTATATGTTCTTTGTTTGTTTACACACTTATTAATTGCGATCATGCAATATTTAACATCTAAAATATAAGGAACGAGGGAAAGGACAGGCTTGACACCTGGTGATGTTGCCTTGACGGAAGCTTCTGATTGCTTTAAACTGTTCTTGAATCCAACTTTTTGGTTGGATAATATATCATATATATATTGGGTATATT
>JABUQX010021174.1:57500-60000 GCA_015478945.1 Trachelipus rathkii | reverse complement strand
CAACCCTAACACCTGAAATAGAACAACTAATTAAACAACGCAACTCTCTCAGAAAAACAATACCCACATCACCACAAATGACAGCACAGATTAACACCCTAAACACACAAATCACTAATTTAACGAAAAAACATTCTTCAAACAACTTCCAAACTTTCCTCACCAAGAACATCCAACACACGAATAACACCAGAATGTGGAAAACAATAAATATACTGAAAAACTCAACCAACCAACAAACATACACTCATGAATCCATCAAAAACCCAAACACACAAAATCCCCAATCCACCAAACAACACACAAACATTCTTGCAACTCATTCGCAAAGCAAGTCAAAAACCCACACACCCACAAAACAGGAAAATCACCAAAGCTCTCAAAAAAATAAAACTCAACCTTGACCAGAAAATAGAAACAACCACAACTGACTTGAAAAACCAGGGATGGCAATTTTTGTGATTTTTTTGATTTTTTTAAAAAAAATCAATTAGGATTTTTTGATTTGATATTTTTGGGCTTGATTTTAGACGCCACGCGAAATATAATTTGCAAGTTACAAATTATATATTGACGTTACGAATCTGAAAAAACTAGAAAAATAAAAAAATCAAAAAAATCACAAATTGATTTTTTTTAAAAAAATCAAAAAAATCACCAAAATTGCCATCCCTGGAAAAACACAACAAAGACACTTAAAAACTCTCCTGCAACTGGCCCAGACAACATTTCAAACAAACACCTCAAACACCTAGGGAACACAGCTTTAACTCAATTAGCACAAATATACAACAGTTCCATCAGCCTAAATTTCATTCCCCCTATCTGGAAAAAGCCATCATTATACCAAAGCTGAAACCAGAAAAAGAGTCCTCTGACCCTTCATCCTATCGCCCCATTTTTCTATTATCAATAATATGCAAACTACTAGAAAAAACATACTAAACAAAATAGCACCACACATCACCAAACACAAATTCCAACATGGCTTCAAACAAAACCATTCAACCACAACTGCTCTCATAAACATCATCCAACCCACAATCAACGGTTTAAACTCAAAACCTACTCACAAAATAATAATCATAGCAATCGACATTAATGAAGCCTTTGATACAATACCTAAACATAACCTAATACATAAAATAACAAAATAAAATATCCTCACTAAGCTAAAGAAATGGATTTTCAATTTCCTCTCAGGAAGAATAAACCATACAAAATCCCGAATAGTAAACATCAATAACGGAGTACCGTAAGGCATCCTATCCCCCACATTAATCAACCTATTCACAGCCGATCTCCCACAACCACAAACAGACCACACAAACATAACAACTTACGCAGACGACATTACCATAGCCACTACACACCAGAACCTAAACACTGCCACAAACCTGATGCAACAATACATCAATCAACTTCAAACATGGCTAACAGAAAACAGAACGTCCGCTCAAGAAACAAATCATCAATCACTTTAATCACCACCGACCGCCAACTTGGCACCACACATCCCCAAGTCTACTTAAACAATATAGCCATACCCTTCAGCAAAACTCACCAAATCCACGGATACACACACACACACACACACACACACACACACACACACACACATATATATATATATATATATATATATATATATATTTATATATATATATATATATATATATATATATATATATATATATATATATATATATATATATATATATATATATATATATATATATATATATTTATATATATATATATATATATATATATATATATATATATATATATATATATTTATATATATATATATATATATATATATATATATATATATATATATATATATATATATAATATTATATATATATATATATATATATATATATATATATATATATATATATATATATATATATATATATATATATATATATATATATATATATATATATATATATATATATATATATATATATATATATATATATATATATATATATCTAAAATTTGTTATAAAAAAAAAGAAAATTAATGCAAAAATTATTGAACCAAAGTCGGAGAAATACAAAACCAAGAAAATGATTTTTTAAAAAAAAAAAAAAAATAAAATAAAAACGTATAAAAAAATAACATCTTTGCACCATTTTAAATATATATATATATATATATATATATATATATATAGTATATATATATATATATATATATATATTTATATAAATGCTATATATATATATATATATATATATATATATATATATATATATATATATATATATATATATATATATATATATATATATATATATCTGATAGTAAGCAGAGAGGAAGGAGAGGAGTTGGTAGTGGAGGTGGATGGGGTGGTGATTGAAAACGTAGATAAATACAAGTATCTGGGAGGAATGTTCGGTAGAGAGGGAGGAAGTGCATTGGAGATTACGAGCAGAATTGATAAGTATGGGAGAACAGTAAGAGCTTTGTATCCCATCATCAGGGA
>JABUQX010021174.1:50000-52500 GCA_015478945.1 Trachelipus rathkii | reverse complement strand
AAGCAGTAAATGACTACAGCAACAGCCACCAGGGTTCCCCCCACCCTCACCCCTCGTGTTTTACTGTTTTACTGCTTTACCATACTTATTATTAATAAAAATATATATATATCCCTCATTTTTTTCTTTTACAAACTTAAACACAACATAATAATACATAGTAAGGGGTAAAATATAAAACAAAATTTAAAAAATAATTTTACTGGAAAAGTGCATTATTTAAATATAAAGAATATATATATATATATATATATATTATTATTACATATATATATATATATATAAGAGTATATATATATATATTATTATTATATTACATATATATATATATTAGATATATATTATTATTATACATATATATATACATATATATTATATATACATATATTAACGAGATATACAACGTTGTTTACATAAATAAGTATTTTTAAAACATTACAAGAACACACAATTAACGTCTTTAAATATTATTGATATTATATTATACATGTCATACATTGTTATATATGCATTATTATGACATATTATATATTCACACATATATATGTTATTTATATTGCTAAATTTACATTTTTATTATTACATACATTTATATGTATATACACATATAGATATATATATTATTATTACATATATATATATATATATATATATATTATACATATATATATATATTATATATATATATATATATATATATATATTAACGAGATATACAATGTTGTTTACATACAGATATTTTTAAAATATTACAGAACACAAGTTTTTAAATATATATATATATATATATATATATATATATATATATATATATATATATATATATATATATATATATATATATATATAAAAGAGATATATATTATTTATTATATATATATATATATATATAAATATATATATATATATTAAAAATATATATATATATATATATATATATATATATATATATATATATATATATATATATATATATATATATATATATATATATATATATATATATATATATATATATTAATACATTTGCGCAGAAGACATGGGATGAAGTTGAAACTGTGCATTCTCTATATAAGTCTCCAAAGCTCCTATTCCTTTTGAAATAACATAGGAATAAATATCTCGAGATGCACCAACCCATTCTTCAGCATATTCAGGCTCTATAGATAGCATTTTCTCATGCCAAAGAGAAGTAAAGGTATCAACATTAGTTGTCGTTAGCAAGCTGCTATACATTCTATTATAAGGTTTTCCCCATACTTCAGTGTAAATTTTATAAAACAAACCATAGGCTAGATGTATTAATTCGTCAAGTATGTCGACATTGTCAAGATGCATTAATATTTCTTCTTTTATTTTTAACAATGTTGTAATATTCTCATGCGAATGTAAACAGAACCCTATTCTTGTACGTATGAATGTGTTAGCTGAGTAAGGTTTCCAGTAATTACGTACATCAATACTTTTAACCAGGGCTGCGGAGCCGGAGCCGGAGCCGGGAGCCGGAGCCGCGGAGCCGCAAGGTTTTGGGTGGAGCCGGAGCCGGAGCCGGAGGCGAAACTTTTTGAGGGACTGGAGCCGGAGCCGGAGGCGGAGGCGAAATTTTAGGGGATCTGGAGCCGGAGCCGGAGTCGGAGGCGAAATTTTAGGGGGACCTGGAGCCGGAGCCGGAGTCGGAGCCGCAAAAATGAGGCTGCTCCGGCTCCGGCAAATACAAAATTAAGTAATTATTAATTTTATTACTACAGGTTATATATATATATATATATATATATATATATATATATATATATATATATATATATATATATATATATATATATATATATATATATATATATATATATATATATATATATATATATATATATTCTCTTTTTCCAGAAATTTGATTATGTATATTTATTATTCAATAATAAAAAAGGTTCGGTACTTCTATAGATAACTTTAATTAATTAAGTTTAATATCCTTAGAAAAATCATGTCAACTAAACCAAAATCGAAAACACCTCATGTATTTGAATATATTACTCACTCTGATGATAAAAATACTTTCATTTGTCAATATGAAATAGTTAACACAGTTGATGGGAAACAGTTAGTTCTATCATGCACAAGAGAGTCTACCAGTTACTCATGGGGTCACAATACATCTATTGGATCCTTTAAATTAATGCGACATTTAAACGCTATCATCCAGACATTGCTGCAATTGTTAAAAAGAAAGGTGAAGCTAAAGGTAATCAGAAGAAACCTTTAATTTCAAAAACTGAGACTAAAGTGGAAACTTTTTTCTGAAGCTGCCATAAACTTGTTCTGTCAAATAATTCAAAATACAATTGATTATAATGGTTGTTAAAGATAGTGACCCATTAGTTTTCTTTGCATAACCAGGATTTAAAGCACTGTGTGGAGACATGGCTTAGAAACTGAAAGTCCCTGTGAAAATATTTGTAAAATAGTTCTAGAAGAAAATAAACAAATGTGTAAGCTTAAAATT
>JABUQX010021174.1:37500-47500 GCA_015478945.1 Trachelipus rathkii | reverse complement strand
ATTATATTAAAATTTAGGAAGAAAGTGAATGATTCCTTTTCTGTATTTCTTAAAATTCTTATTTTCTATAAAATATTTTCTAAGTTTTAAATTTTAAGTTAATAAAGATGTCCTTAACAAACATTTAATTTCATCATATCCTCAAAATTTTGTATCAGAATTAATGATTTCATGACTGTAAATGGAGAAGGAATTATAACTAAGGGTCGGAGCCGGAGCCGGAGCCGGAGTCGGAGCCGAACAATTTTAAAATGCCGGAGCCGGAGCCGGAGTCGGAGCCGGGTAATTTTAAAATGATGGAGCTGAGCCGAGTCAGAGGCGGGTAATTTTAAATGCTGAGCCGGAAAGCCGGAGTCGGCCGGAAAAAAATTTGCCGGCTCCGCAGCCCTGCTTTTAACACTATCGCAATATGAGAAAAAACATCATTCTATTAATACTCTCTTCTCGCTTATTGGGATTATTTTCACGCGACCATCAGATATCATTATAATAGTTTTGCCATTCTTCCACGGTATCATTGGTCATGGGAGGAAGCTGTCAGAAATGAACAGCGGTGAACATGTGTTACCTGGTCGTGTGAATAATTATCGTAACATCGGCCATTAAGTTTTACGAATAAATAAAGATACAGCTACGTAATAAGTCCTCGTAATATGTCGTTAACAGTGAAGAGAGCCATGGTGCGTTGGAAATAGGCTGAAGCACCTTTGTAGCAAACAACCAAATCTATAGATATAGCTAAATCAATCATGTTAGTGCAAACAAGACACAACATAACCTTCCTTATCAACCAGAAGTCCACAGACCACTGCCTACGTCGATTTGCCGCCCATACCACAGAGTACAGCATATGGTAAATAAACTGATAATAGTGATAAGGTGTCTATATTCATGCTCAATAATGTAAATATCTGACGTAATAAAACACGATATTAAAACCGAAACAAACAAATAATAATAATAATAATAATAATAATAATAATACACACACAATAATAATAATAATAATAATAATAATAATAATAATAATAATAATGATAATATTATTAAAAATAATCCTTATATATTTAAGTATATATATATATATATATATATATATATATATATATATATATATATATATAAGATATATATATATATATATCATATATATTTGAATACTAACGTTGTTATGAGACCATATCCAGTTCCTGCCATCAAATGCCGGTTTTCATCATTCAATATACTTTTTTCTTCTGGCTCTCACCATCTCCAGGCTCTACCGACATTATGTTTTTAAGTCAGACACCACGTAAATGGATTTGGCGCCGACGAACAGTTGGCGAACGAGTCTGTCAAAGCGCCAAGAACTAATTATATTTTCGAATCTTAGTAACAGTTTTAAATGGTAATGTTCGCATGGTCATATCGGGCCGCAGTATTTCTGTTTACGAAATCACGGCTGAACTGACTCATATTCGATGTGCCCATAATAGAAACATATATCAGGGGGATAATAATCCAGCCCCATCTTCGACATATTTCTAATATCCATAATACGTATTCAGATATTTAGAGAAGGCGGCTTTCATTAACATGATCTTTCACCACTGATAACTATTTCAACGCCACACTGCGCACTTAAAGCACCTTCATTCACCATTTCTTCAGCATGTTACATGCACAAGTACCAGCAAAATTACGACTACCATATGGGCTTCTTCTGGAGTTTGAAAACGTCGGGTTTTCTTGTAGTGAAGATAAAATGCATGGCAAATAGCGAATTTAGCGAAGAATGTTCGCTGGCAGAGGTGTATTTATACCGCATTTGTTTAGAATATCATGGGAGGGCCAATAACACTTTAAACAGACACACCGTCGTTCACACCAGACGATAAAATAGTTTCGAGAGAGAAGAAAGGAATTGTTCTGATAAATCTAAAATTCAAAAGATAAGGATATTTCGACAAATCTCAGAAAAAGAAAGGATAGTTCAGCCAATCACAGAGTAGGGCAAATATAGATAACGGATATATCCAACATGGAAATAGCATGTAACAGCACTATATATATATATATATATATATATATATATATTATATATATATATATATATATATATATATATATATATATATATATATATATATATATATATATATATATATATATATATATATATATATATATATGATATATACATATATATATATACTATATATATATATATATATATATATAGCGATATATATGTTATATATATACATGTTAAGATATATATAGCATAAGGCGCTATATATGTTACATATAAGAAGAAGATATATAAATATGAACACAGGATAAGAATTCTGCACACACACAATATTGAAGAACAATATTAAACACAATAATACACACAGCCACAATGGCCGTCATTTTTGACTGGCTTGATGCCCCTCCAGCTGAGCAGTGGCATCAAGTTGAGGCATCAAAATATCGTGTGTGTGTGTGTGTGTGTGTGTGTGTGTGTGTGTGTGTGTGTGTGTGTGTGTGTGTGTGTGTGTGTGCAGGGTCTATCCTATGTACATGTTTACCCATATATATATATATATATATATATATATATATATATATATATATATATATATATATATATTTTTTTTTATTTAGTATATATATATATATATATATATATATATATATATATATATATATATATATATATATATATATATATATATATATATATATATATATATATATAGTGTAAGACTTTGGATGCTATTTTCATGTTGGACATATCCGTTATCTATATTTGCCCTACTCTGTGATTGGCTGAACTATCCTATACCTTTCCGTGATTGGTTGAAATATCCTTTATCTCTTAGACTTGTGTTTGTTCCAGTAATATTACATTATTCTTTCTCTCGAAACTTATTTTATCGTCATAGTCGTTTTAGATTTGAACGTGGTAGAAGGTTGTGCTCTGTTTTAAAAGTGTTCTTATTTCCCCATGATGTATATTCCTACCGTTAGAATGGTTCGTCTTGATAAATACATCTCTATACGTGACATTGTGCATTGGGAAATCAATATTCCGAAAAGTGATGTATCTTTCTTATATACAAGAAAGCCCGACGGTTTTACCTACTTCAGATGTAGTGACCAATATGAATATAACAGACGTGTTTTTATGAGTTCCGACGAATTACTTTGTGTATGCCAACATGCTGAAGAATGGGTGAATGAACACTTTAAGTCACACAGTGTATTAAATCGTTGGGAAATAGTTATCAGTGGGGGTGGAGATCATGATGATAAGAAACTTACTTTAACCTTCTCTAAATATCTAGATACGAATATTATGGATATTAGAATATGGCAGAGACGCGAGGATACAGGACTATTTATCCCCACAATATATGGTTTCTATATTAGAGGCACATCCCAGATAAAATATATGAGTCGAGTTCGAGAGAAAATGTTAAAACAGTTCCGTAAAACAGAAATGTTAACCGATTATGTTACTGCAGCCCATTATATGTTATACGAGGCTTATTATACATTTAAAAAAACTGTTACCTAAAGATTCGGAAAATATAATTAACCAGTTCTTAGCTTCGATAGATGTTCATAACTTTATTCGTCAGCTTGAAGAATCCATTTACGTGAATGATCCTGACCCAAAACATATGGTAGTGTCAGGGCGAGAACTTGCCACGTATGTACTCTGGGATGGAGTTGAGGAATTGAAAAAGTATATTAGATGTAATAACGAAGATAACTGGCATTTGTGTAAGGACTTGGACCGATTAAATCTTAATGAGGTCTCGTAAGCAAGCATTCATGTAAGGAATATTCAAATATATATATATATATATATATATATATATATATATATATATATATATAATATATATATATATATATATATATATATATATATATATATATATATATATATATATATATATATATATATATATATATATATTCTTAATATATATATTATTATTATTATTATTATTATTATTATTATTATTTGTTTGTTTCAGTTTTAATATCGTGTTTTGTTTTGTTTTGTCAAAGATCATTTTTCTACATTGTTAATTTATGAATATAGACCTCCTTTGTATACATATATTATCAGTTTAGTTTGTATATGCCTAATCCTTCTGTAAACATGTTTGTCGCTGTCGACGTAAGGCGTGATTATATGGACTTTCTGAGTTGATAAGGAGGTTATGTTGTAATCTTGTTTACTTTCTTATGATTGGTTGAAAATATATTATCTATAGATTTGAGACTGTTTTATATACAAAGTTTCTTCAGTACGATATTTCCAACAGAGCTAACACCATGGGTTCTTCACACACCCAAACTTGTTAACGATATATTTAGGAGGACCTTTGTTATTCCTGAAGCTGTATCTTTTATATTTGTTCGTAAACCTAATGGTGATCGTTACATTGCCTGTATTCCTACGGTAGGTGTACATGATACACCTTTGTTCATTTCTGTTGAAGAATTCCTCCGTATTATTGATACCGTGGAAGAATGGGTAAAGGCTGAGTATGTGATATCTGATACATCGAGTCATAGTGAAATATCCAATAGAAACGAAGGCGAGAGAGGTATTAATAGAATAGATGTTGTTTTCTCATATTGCGATAGTGTTAAAAGTATTGATGTATGTAATTACTGGAAACCTTACTCAGCTAACACATTCATACGTACAAGAATAGGGTTCTGTTTACATTCGCATGAGAATATTACAACATTGTTAAAAATAAAAGAAGAAATATTAATGCATCTTGACAATGTCGACATACTTGACGAATTAATACATCTAGCCTATGGTTTGTTTTATAAAATTTACACTGAAGTATGGGGAAAACCTTATAATAGAATGTATAGCAGCTTGCTAACGACAACTAATGTTGATACCTTTACTTCTCTTTGGCATGAGAAAATGCAATCTATAGAGCCTGAATATGCTGAAGAATGGGTTGGTGCATCTCGAGATATTTATTCCTATGTTATTTCAAAAGGAATAGGAGCTTTGGAGACTTATATAGAGAATGCACAGTTTCAACTTCATCCCATGTCTTCTGCGCAAATGTATTAATATATATATATATATATATATATATTAGAGAAGAGTATATATATATATATATATATATATATATATATATATATATATATATATATATATATATATATATATATATATATATATATATATATATTTAAAAACTTGTGTTCTGTAATATTTTAAAAATATCTGTATGTAAACAACATTGTAGGAACGGAATGGAGAGAGAGAGAGAGAGAGAGAGAGAGAGAGAGAGAGAGAGAGAGAGAGAGTTTTGAGATGAATAATGTGGGAATGATGGAATGAGTGGACCCTGACGATGGGAGAGAAAGAAAGGAAAGGAAGAAAAGGATGAGAGAGAGAGGAGGGAGGGGGGGGGGGAGAAAAGAGTGGACAGAGCATAAAGATGAAAATGAAACAACAGCGGAAGATGAAGAAGAAGCGACAAGTAATAGCGAAATATGACACAGCGGAGCTTAAAATAATGATGCATTAGGGCTATAACGGATCTCTTCAATATGAATTTTGACCGACCTGACCCGACGAGACCCGGACCCGACCTTTAATGAAACATGAGAATAAAATGTCTCTAGTTTAACAGACTGTATATTAATGTCTAACTAAACAGATTCTTCTTCTTTCTTTTCCTTCCTCGTTCCTTCTTGTTTCTTCCTTCTCCTCCTTCTTCTTCTCCTCCTTCTCCTTCTTCCTCCTCCTTCTCCTCCTCCTCCTCCTTCTTCTTCTCCTTCCTCCTCCTCATTGTCTTGCACCCCTGTGCTTCTCCTTCAAGAGGGTTCAAAACCTTCTTTAAGTTATGAAACCCCAAAATTCGGAATTCATGTCCTTTGAAACATATATATAAACACACATCAGTTGACTCAATAGGTAGCTGGAGCCAGAATTCTGTCTGACCTGCATCACAACCTGCCCGTTCCGCCTGGCTCGGCTCATGTGCTCCGACTACAAAACTCATTACCATTTCATTTATTCTCTGTTCACTTTACCAAATTTCAACCTTTCTAAGTCCTTTTCCTGGTTTTGTGGCCTGTGACCCTCCCCTTCCTCTTTTGACGCCGCTGCGACGGGAAACCTCGGACCCAGGCAGGCTGCACCTTCATCAACCATGGTAGCCAGTTTGAAGAGAATATCTTTAACCAGAAAAACCTTTAAAAAAAACAATATATATATATATATGAGCACCGCAGCACCGGTGCAAAAGACCTTAAGGAAAGCTCTGATCCACTCGGTAATGCCAGAAATCAACTCGGCATACCTCGAAACATAGAGGTAGACACCAAGTTCAACTCTCTAGCTCGAAAAATAACAAAGTTGAATACTTGCACTAGAAAAAGGGGGGTAGGGGTACTAACTCATAGAAGGAACCATCCTAACAACTTCTAATACACACCAATCGAATCCTCATACCTCAAAACATAGGGGTAGACACTAATATTAGGTGTATTCTATGATGTAGGTCACGCTTGCTAGAAGTGCTAGAAAAGGGATTGGGTACTAACTCATGGAAGGAAGCATCCTAACACTTTCTAATATACACCAATCGACTCCACGTACATTATAACATAGGGTGGGTACTAATATTGGGTGTATTCTAGGATGTAGGATATGTCGTGCTAGAAGCTAGAACCAGCTAGGCCAACTGAAACCCTCAAAAATGAGTTCTACACCATTGAAAACATATGGTGTAGACACCATTTGTCCCACATAGCTGGAGCCAGAATTCCATTCTGGCACCGCAATCACCAGCTCCGGCTCCGGCCCCATATGGTTCGCCATTTAATTTAACATAGCCATTCTATTTCATTTATTCTCTTCTATACACTCACCAAATTTCAGCTTTTTACGTTTTTAAGTTTTTGGGGGCGGGAACCCCACCCCCCTTAGACGTAGCGGCTTGAAACATTGGATGCAACAATGTTGCAACATATAAAGAAGGTTTGCCAAGTTTGAAGAGGATACGATGTCTCTAACACCTCTTTTGCTAAGATGTGACATTTGGTGTCATTTCTTACCAAATAAATGACCCCCACCGGGGGCCATGGGGACTCTGGCGTTCGGGAAAGTAACTACGGGAATCTCATTTTTGAGACATTCTACCCCTGTTTGACACCCGTCATGATAGGTTTTTGACGAAGGGTACGCCATCTACGAAAAAACGCATGTTGGTGCGTTCTAAAACCGCAACGGCTGAAACGCCGCGCTCGGCAATAGCGGCAATCGACTCGGCATACCTCAAAACATACTAAACCCTCTAAAACTCGGTTTCGTAACTCCAGAAACAAAAATGTTGTACAGGTGCATTAGAAAAGGGGGGTAGGGTAATATCTAATACTAACTCTTGTTAGGAGTGAATCGATTCCGTCGTAAACCACAGAAATCGATTCAGCAGTGTCGATTATGTATTAATCGATACCAATATCGGGTATATTCCGACACATACGATATATCGCACTAACTCGTAGAAGGAACCAACCTAGCACATTCTAATATACACCAATCGAATCCTCATACCTTAAAACATAGGGATAGACACCAATATTAGCCGTATTCTATGACGTAGGACATGACATGCTAGAAAAGGCTAGAAAAGGGGGGTGGGGTAATAACTCGTAGAAGGAAACATCCTAGCACATTCTAATATACACCAATCGATTCCCCGTACCTTATAACATAGGAATAGACACCAATATTAGCCGTATTCTATGACGTAGGATATGTCATGCTAGAAAAGGCTAGAAAAGGGGGGCGGGGGGCTAACTCATACAAGGAAGCATCCTAGCACCTTCTAATACACACCAATCGACTGCACCGAATAACATAGGCAGACCACACCAATATCTGCGTACCCTTGAACATAGGCCTAAGCACGCTGTGAAGCCAGAACATATAGAACATAGAACATAGAATACAGAACAGAAACAGAATATACAGGTGACCTTTTCTCGGTTGGCGGTCCCCTTTGAAGTAACCTTTCGGCTTGCGGTCACTTTTGCGGTTAGTTTTGCGGTTAAAAACCATCCCAAATCTGATTGATACTACTATATATATATATTTGATTTGATATTGGTCTGTTCCTAGGGAACCGTAATTTAATTATAAAAAGGATGACCAAAGAAGGAACGAAAGTGATAGAGATTGCATGGTTGTTTTTCTGGATACTGATAACATATAGCTTTATAAATAGAAATAGATTAACAGTGATATATAAACGAATATAAATGTGAAATAAATAAAAATAAAAACAAAACAAGCAAAAAAAAACAAACAACAAAAAAAAATTGCGGTCGAAAAAATGAAAAATAACAATAAAGCGGCGACCAGCTTCATAACAATCAGCAAAGCGAAAATAGCAACGAGGGGCATGCGTAAAAGCGTCAAAAGTACGGGAAACCTAAAATAAGCCGCAGTCCGTACAACGGAACAACACGCTCAACAAGAAGATAACGTATCTGTAATTTCAATAAAACTGGTAGAAATGAAAAAATTTCAATAATAACAACATCAATAATAACAATAATAACAATGGTAAATAATAAAAATATCAATTATAATAATACCAATAACAATAACAGGAATACTAATAATAATACGGGTCAATAATAATAATAATAATAATAATAATAATAATGACACCGCCCATAGACAAAAGATAAATACGGGTGTAATCGATGTGAATAATGAAAAAAATCACAGTAAACGCACCTAGTATAATAGTAATAGAGTTGTAGACTAAGAGAAAGTTTATGTTAATTAAGAGGTGAGAGACCAATAGAATTTGGTTGGTTGGCATTTTAGAATTTGAAACAGTTATATAAGTTAAGCAATCAGTAAGGGAGTGGAAGAATGGGAGGAGTTCAATGAGGGTTTTAACTGTTTGATGTAGAGGGACTCTAGAATTTTACGATCGGTGTCAGAGGAAGCTGAGCTAAGTATGGTAAAATCAGAAAAACGAAGCGGGTGACCTAGGTTGGAGGTATGGGATCTGATGGAGGAATGTTCAGGGGAGCTGAGAGGGAGGTTGGTGCGAAAGGATGTGCCCAGGTGTTTGTGAATTCGAAGTTGTAATTGAAGGCCTGTTTGGCCAACATAGCAGTCTACAACTCTATTACTATTATACTAGGTGCGTTTACTGTGATTTTGTTCATTAACCCTACATCGGTTACTTATTATTTATTTTATCTATGGCAATTATATTATTATTATTATTATTATTATTATTATTATTTATTTAATATTTTTGTCAATGTTATTATTATTTATTATTATTATTCCATTAAACAGATCCATAGCGACCGAATTTATCCCGACCCGATCCGTTTTATTAAAAGACACGAAAAATTTATTTTATGATGGACAGCATTTTTATTTTATATATTTTTACTTATTTTTATTTTTATTTTTATTTTACTTTATTTCACATCTATATTCATTTATATTCATTTATATATGACTGTTTATAATCTATTTGTACTTATATTAGCATACATATGTTTTCAGTATCCTGATGATGGGCCACGACTTGGCTCGAAACGTCGATGATTTAAATATTTGAATTAATAAAGTTCTATGACCTTCATTCCGGCTTTGGTCATCCTTTTTATAATATATATATATATATATATATATATATATATATATATATATATATATATATATATATATATATATATATATATATATATATATATATATATATATATATATATATATATATATATATATATATATATATATATATATATATATATATATATATATATATATATATATATATAATGGTAAGTTATTAAGCCCTTCCTTATTGCACAAAAGCTTCGGAAAGAAAGTCTCATTTCTGTTTCTCTATTAATATTCTTTTTCTAATATTTTAAAAAGCAAAGAAAAAGCCCGAAAAGAGCCTCGAACGACGTGTGTCACGAATCCCAT
>JABUQX010021174.1:5000-25000 GCA_015478945.1 Trachelipus rathkii | reverse complement strand
TGGGATATATATATATATATATATATATATATATATAGATAAATATATATATATTATATATATATATATTATATATATATAAATATATAGATTTATATATAAGATTTGGTATAATAGTTCAGTCATAACTATGATTACCACAAAATAAGAAGTATACAAAATCTATACTGTAAGTGTTATATAACTATATTCTATATAATTGGCTTTTATAATATATTGATATTTAAGCTATATATCACTGATCCAGTGAAATAGTCAGTTTAAATTTTAGGGAGATACAGTTTATTGTCATATAACTGAATATTAGGTTATGAAAATAATAAGGACGTAACACTATTTTAAATAGTTAGTATGGCCTTATAGAAGCCATTCGTGCGTTAAAGCTAGTTATTATATATGTGAGATATTTAAAATATATTTGTTTTTTATATTGTACTGCACCGTGTGATTTTATTCATTAGACAATGAGATACATACGAGCAAATTATATGGATGCTGTACCCACCATATTAATGACATGTGCCAAAATGATATTATTAGAACTAGCCTCAATATATAGTCGACAAGCGTACCTCACATATAACAGGAGTCGGGTCAGGTAGGTAAATACTATCAAGTACAAGAAATCCAGTTATTTTACTATATAAATATATATATATAAGAGTATAAATATTATATAATAAAATTATATAATTTATATATATATATATACTCACTAATGTGATATTAGTATATCATATTATTAATATATTATTATTATATTACATATACATATATTTTATATATATATATTAATTTTATTAGTGATCAGAGTAATAATTGAATAATAAGTATATTATGATTTATATACTATAATATAATAATATTATAGGCTAATATATAATATATGATAATGAACTCTAATTATATATTTTTCACATAATATTTATTATTAATTCATTATATATATTTTATTATAATATATAAATAGTGAATTCTTGAACATAGTATTCTACGTAAATAATATTTATTATTAACTCACCTATGTCCACTCTCTCTCTGTATATACCTTTCACTTATTAGAGTTATATGTATTATATTACTCTCAACAACAATATTTAATAACCATCACTCTAAACTCATTAATAATATTATATAAATCTAATATAACTATTATATTTCATTTAAAAATTTATTAAATGACCTCTTGTGCCTCTTGTTATAACGATATGATTATCCAAAATAACTTGTTCATAAATAAGAAGGTGGGCTATAGCCTTCACTGCAATACTAATTATTGTCTATACTCAATACATAAGTATTATATATTATATAATAGGTACCTACAATACTCCATATTTAAATATATATCTTAGTATATATAATATGTACTATAATGATATAGTTATAAATTATAATATTAATAAATATACACAGGATATGTTATAATAACAATACTAAGTATATAATATAACCTATACTATATACTGAAAATATATATTATATTATTTATTATTATTAGTATAATTATTGATATTTATATATAATAGATACTTCACCAAGGCTTAAGATGTGCTTTACAAAAATAGCTAAATTCTTATATTATTAATATACTGCTAATAAATGCATTTTCGCCGAACTAACTTTTATTTTTATATATAAATTGTACATTCACGTAGGACCTTATATTGTGGACTTTTACTACATTATGTCATTAATATATTTTAAAATTAAAATTATAAATCCAAAGTTAATAACACTAATAATCCAATTAATTTTATGACCTAAAGTATACTAATATATAATAATACCAAGTCATATTAATAATGCAATGCGATTTCAGACCGTAATAATTAAAATATTTAATTAAATTAAATTATTTATCTAATAAATAAAGTCAAATAACCTTAGATCACTGAGTAGAGCTTTTCCTCACAAATAATAAAATAATAATAATAATAATACAATAATAATAATAATAACTCACAAAAACAATAACATTGATTACCCAATTGAGATAGGAAATAAACATAAGTAAGAAAATCTAAAACCTAACAAATTTAAAGGAATATATCAAATATATACCATTTATAATATAAATCTATATTATATTAATCTACATAATAATATAGAATCATTATAACTTTAATGCTCACACTAATTAATATATTCCTCCAAAGTTAAATATAATAAGAAAGGAATTATCAATGGGGATAATAGGAAGCGAATTTATTTTTGAGGATATGTCAAACAATAATACAAGAGTACCCCCGCTGTGAGACAAAATGATTAATGAACGACTCATGTGTGGCAAGTGACTCAAGAGTAAAGATATATAACTATAATCTTAACATCGGTATACATCGACTTGATCATACTAGTATAGTACCTAGCTATGACCCAACTAATATATATATACCATACTATATATAACTATTAATATATTAATATATTATATTATATATATCAAAATAAATAATAAATATAATAATAGTTTATAATATTATTAACTCAAATATCATACATTTAATATTGTTTTAAAAGATAAACAAAAATTCTATATATGAAAGAAAGGAATGTTGTTTGTCAACAAAATTAGTTCTTAAGGATGTATGTAATGGGTATAAATTTTATTTTAATATACTTATATATTATATATAATAAATAACTTTACAATATGTATATATAGGTGGATATATTATTAATAATATTCTAATTAATAAATCTTTATATAAAAAATATAAAATCCTCTATTTATATATTAGTCTTTAATCTTTCTCATCCTTATCTGTATATATTATATTAATATATATAATACATATATATAATACCATTATATTAATATAACCAGATGATATGTTATCGTGATGGTAAAGTTGAGCTTAAAGCAATTAACTATCCCAATCTTTAATAGGATGGAGTAAATACGTATTATATATAGCTCTACTTAATTTATTAATTAATTGTCAATTTATTTCAATAATAATAAATATAAATATATATATAAATAATAATTAATTATTTAAATAATAATATAATTAATTAATTATTAATAAAATTATATTAAAATTAAAAGTAAATAATTTAATAAAATTATTATATATAAGATTTAATTATTAGTAAATTTATATATATTAAATTAAATTTAATATTATAATACATTAATAATAATATAACTACGTACAAAGTAGTAACCTAAATATCAAAATAATGAAATCTTGATCATAATAATTTAATAATAATTATATAATATATAATTAATACTGAATAAATTTATAATAATAATATATTTATAATATATTTATTAATTACAGTAAATTTGAAAATAAAGTGAATTATAGGCTATATAAATCGATGTAAAGATATATTACTTTTGATAATGTTAAATAATAGATAGTAAGTGGATAAGTGATGGATCGTCATGAGACTCTCTACCGATTATAATGTATAGTTGAAAAAGTTGCAAGAGATAGCATTTAAAATCCAAATATAATCAGGTCCGTATACGAGATGAGGTGGATAACTAGATTAGTAGTATAGCTTAACTCATAATATCCTGATTTTAGTGTGAAGTGATGGTAAAAGATTCCTACACACGTAAATTATCTGATAACATCGTGCTGCGTTAGCCGATAGATAAGTGACTGAAGTCCGTCTTCTACATTTAGCTCTAATACTTGTCAATGCTATAATATATTTATAATCATATATATACTCTAGTAGTTAAGAGGTGGTATACTCACTATAGAGCCATCATTATAATATTAATGTTTAAATAAATTATATAATAATTATATTATATTTATATTTATTATATTATATATTTCTTTTTATTCTTATTAGGCCATTTAAGTATGTGTAGGGATACTTTATTTTTTATTAATATATGTATGTTGTGTTGTAAGTATTATTTTTTTGATATTAATGCCAGTTGATTGGGCAGTATTATATTTACTAGAATTATCATTTATAATTTTTTTAGACTTCACTAGAAAAGCTGCTCCGTATTAGCTTGCTACGCCTATGCCTATGAGTCATACTTCGTCACTATAGACTCGAATAAGCGAGTGCCTAACCCGAGGATGTGTTCGCATTAGTCGCATTCGTTCAGAGATCAGAAAATGTGTAAGCAAAGTCAGATATTTTCTCTCGTTGGGACTGTCATGGTATCGCTCCTGCTACGAGACGTATATATCCATGAGTATTAACCAACCTCCTATCACGGGTTGGCATATTTTCAAAGAGGCCCTAGTGCTCCCATGGTGGTAGTATTTCTGTGGAATGTTTTTATCTCTGTATAATTATATTATATATATTATATTTTATAATAAAATATATATAAATATTATATTTATATAGTTTCAAATAAGGATTCTAAAAATTCAATTCCACTTCGTATAATATATATATAATTAGCTCACTATATACTTGATATAATTTATAAAATATAATAATAGAAATATAATATAAAGAATAATATATATTATATATATATATTATATATATAATTATATTATTAATATATATATATTTATATTATAAAGTAAAATAATAAATAATTAAATATATAAATAATATACCTCGATTTATTATTATAATAGGTACTTAACATTTAATATATATCAATATATATTAATTAACTAATATGTGATATATTTTGTTATAATACTATAATGCCATATATACAAATAAATAATAAATAATCATAGAAATAATTATGTAATGAAATAAATTGAATAATTGTATATATAATTCTACATTGATATGAGGTCATGATTTCATATATACAAATAAAATTTTCAACACTTCAGATATTAGATTAATCTTGATTATATACTCTGTACATAATTAAAATATATATTATATATAAAAATATTTAATAAACTGCGTACGAATTAAATAAATAATAGGAAAAAAACTGTCTTTACTTTATATATTTGTACTTAATAATATTGAATAGTATAACTTAAATGAATAATATTCTATTATATTATAGTTTATTATATTATAGGATATATAATAATAATATATATACATATATATATATAATTAATATAATAATAAATAGGATGTTTATGATAATAAAGAATAGCTTACTAACTCGGTTCTACTTACTCAAGTCCACAATATATAATACATATACCTCAAGCATATTACTATATTACTACTAATAGTATATATATAATATATATATATATATATGACTATATATATATATATATATATATATATATATATATATATATAAAATAATGAAAATAATAGTCATCCCAGTGAAAAAATATATATATATCTGAGCAGATGACTTTAAAAGTTTATTTAACTTATTCTCAAAAAAATACAATACTTATATTCCTTAAAACATCTATATTATCATATTGGTAAAACTTATTATGATTTAATATAGTATATAATTACACATATCAAAGAAATAAATGATATAAAAAAGTGCTCAAAAATTGTATATATTTACTCTCATATATATAATTGTATAACTAATAATATAATATCCAAATGTAGATATACTTATTATATACTTCTATTGTATAAAATATTATAATTAAAAATTTATTAAATAAATATATCTAAATATATACAGATAATAACTGCCTCATTATAAAGGCATACTTTTATATAATACAAATAATAATAAAGTTATAGATTACTAAACTAAAGTATTAATGTATAATAGTCTTAAATAAACGCAATCTATATACTATTACTCACCATATATACCATATAATTAGGTAGCCTATAAATTCTTGCTTTACTATCTATTTAGTTGTGTACTCTCTTACTTATTTAATTCCATAGTATATATATAACTCATATAATGTTAGTATACTCTTGTTCAATATTAATAAGTTTATTGAACTATTGTTATCTAATAAGACTCTTTACCTTTTCCTAGTACTATAACATTTTTCTCAATAACAATTAAATTTCTGAAGCATAATATACATTGTAACTGGGCCAACAGAACAGGGAATTAATATAATATTGAAAACTTATTAGCCAATTTTTGTTATTAGTGGTTTCGTAGCTTTTTGTGTACTCTTAAATATAAAATTTAATCTTCTCCATGCATATTACCTTATACTCTATTTTTTTTTTTTTAGACTTCATTCATGTACACTTTCAATACTTAAGCTGTTAAATGTAAATAATATATATTATTTTACGACCACTGAAGTGCAGCATTTGTTATCTTATTTAGTAAACATTGGCCCAAGCTGCTCTCCATTAAAAAATAGAAGAAGAAATCAAAATTGATTTCTAATGATCTAGTTGGACAGATAGTAGATTGCCTGTATCTCAATCTTTCTTCAACTGCTAATCTTAACTACTATTCCACCTATAACGCTTGGTAGGGTACAATTAGGTTGGACAGGAATTTTTAGCTCCAATGAAATTAAACCTATTTTACTATTTTATAATGAAATAGTTGATGCTATATTTTACTGTCACATCTCCTGGAAAGCTTTAGATATAAATTGAAATATTATAATTTTCAAAACTTCTCACCTAACTGCGTACTTATTCCGATCAAATAATACATGAGCATGTAGATGCTGCTATATACCCAACTGTTACAAAAAGCAGCTAGTAGCTATGCTTGTAATCTGAAACGATAATATAATCTGGAAAATTTAGCTACGCAGCTACTATATTTTTATATTAATATTTAATGTTTTGTGGCCAACAATGTATTAACTCCAATTATTGTTTTTGAGAATGAATGCCAGAAGAGGCAAGAGTCAAAACATTTGAACAAGAGGCTTACCATTGTCTGGAAAGAAGAGAGTCAAAAAGGCAAGCAAGATTTAAGGCTACCAATTTGTTGGGTAAGTAGATGCAGTTTATCAGGCTGTCAATTTACTTTAGCTTAGATCACTTTATTTTTGTAAAGTATGCCTTAATAGGCAGAGTTCCTGTTAATTATTAATTAAAATTTATAAATTTAAAGGTTCATAGCCACATTTGGCCTTTGTCACAATATGGAAAGAATCACAATTTTGAGGCAACTTTTTAATCATTTCTTGTAAGTTGTGCATTATATATATAACATCAAATATTTCCAAAAATATAGATTTAGGAAAGTGGTTTTGAAAGTACCAACTTTTTAAAGGCTCCCATTTATTTTTTCAGCTGGGAGCTTGTTACTGCTGTGATAGAGCTGGGTTGGCTTGAGGCTGGAAGCATCTTTCAACATCCTTTTTATTTATGTATTTTCCTTGAAACTAAAAATATAATAGAAAATATTCATTAATAATCATTTAAGCAAAATTAAAAGTAAAGAAGTTTTTCCTTTTTTTTATTGTCTTTATATTTAAATATTTTTTATGCAGAGTAATCAATTTCAAATGAAAAGTAAAATTTGTTATCAAATTTACTTTGCATACTTTTCAAAATTAAATTCATTTATTATTTAATTTTGGCATCCTCCCAGTGTTAAAAAATATACATTGTATAATGTATATTATGTACCTTATACAATGTATATTATTTTATTTTCTTTATATACTATATATATATATATATATATTATTCTTTTTATTTCTTTTTTATTCAAGTGGCCATATTGAAGTGTGAAATTTGATTTTTGAATCCTTATTTGAATAATAAAAAAATAAATTTTTTAATAAAAAAAAAATCAAACTAAAATACACCATGAGCTGGTTTGAAAATGCACTAAAATGTATATGGAATTTGCCATGACATCAGAGATTCTATTGTTATGACTTTTGATTTTTGACGAATGGCAAAAGCCCCAACCCTAATCTCTTGCAACATTTGAGCAATGAGAAAAAGGTGCAGACCTAAAATACATTTCTATGGAGCTAGAACTATGTTTCTAGTTCTGCCACAACTGGCATAATAACAAAAATACTATATAATATAAAAAAAAAAAGATCAAACATAATACTTCAAATGGCCAAAGAATAAAAAAGAAAATATTAATAATAAATAACTAATTTTTATATATTTTTTTTAACATATAACTAAGTGGCCTAGGCCACCATACCTAGGCCTGAAGAAGTTAGCAGCATAGGCTAAAATAGTAGAAGAGGCCTTTCACCCCCAGATGAGGAGAGATTTATCATATTGGAGGAATTTTTTCATAAATAGGTAAGATCAAAACAAGCTCATTCTGTATAAGTGATAGTTTTTGATATTTAGTTCTGCCCACCATACATTATATGGTAGAATTAAAGAAGAAGCTAACCAAATCTTTAAATTTTAAAAGGAATCATTACTGTAGAGATTGATTATTCAGAAAGTAATTAGAAAAATATAAATTCTTTAGTTTAAAGTAAAAAGTCAAGTTCATATTTTAATCTAAGTGAATTGAATGAAGAAAATATAATAATAATAATAATAATAAATATAAAGATATAATATAGTAATAATGAATAATAAATAATAGAAAATAAAAATAAAAAGGAGCTTTATAAGATCCCATCCTTACAGATTGGGTGTCTTGCTAGCTCAACTTCCACTAATACATCAACTGGTAATGGTTGTATCACAGAAGAGGAAAGAAGATCAGCTATAAAGAGGATTTTTTTTAATAGATTTTAATGATTAATAATACCCCCTATAAATAGTTGTAAAGTTTTTTATAGTAAAAATTTTAAAATCGACTATTTTTGAAAAATCCCTCTTTTTATTCTTTCTTCATATAATTATGCATTCATATATATTTTTCTGTGAATGGCGCAGTCGACAGGATTACTTTCTCTTGAATTTCCTCTATAGCTGATGTTCCCTCCTCATTCTGGTGTGTTTGGCCTTAAAAAATATTTGGCTTTGTGAAACCACATAGGCCTATTGAGACAAAAGTTATAGGTATTGAATATAAGAAAAAATAAGACAGTTTTGAAGCCACATAGGGTAAAATAATAATAAATTAAATAGGGTCTGATAAAAATATAAAAGCCTGTATATATAGCTATAGGCACAAAAATATGTACCATATACTGTATATTCAGTATAAATATATAAATAAATTTGAGTTGAAGCCACATAGGCCTATCGAGACTGACAACATATTATAACAAAAAAATATACGGTACATAACTTATGTACTGTATAGTGTATAAAATAGAAACACATAGGAGCCTATCGCAGACTGACCAATATATAAAAAACAAATAAATATAAAATAAATAATAAATAAATAAATATATATACTGCCTATATATATAACATAGGTATCACTTATGTACTGTATATATAGTACTGTAACCTTTAATATTACTACCTGTTAAGCATATAAAAAAAAAATATTTTCAATATGGATGTAGTGGACCCAAAAATAGAATTAAAATTTGTTGAAGAAATAATTAGTGATGGGGCAAGCCCAACCTCATTATTTCAACAAGTTTTGACTCTCGTTAAACAAAGAGGAACCAAGAGGTCCATTATTACCAAATTGATAAATAAAATAACAGCTGATATAGATTTATATACATCTAATGAGTTAAAGGGTGTTATCTTAAATTTAAAAACAAAACTAAAAGAAGTTACAGAGTTGGATAATAAAATAATAAATATTTACGCTGACTGCGAGGAATTCACATTTGAAAGCGCAGATAAAATTTGTGAAAAAAATGAGTACTATGCCTTTGGCATCTCATCTCTCATAAGTGAAATTGAAAATAAAATAAGCCCTGTACAAAATATTTCCTCAAATAATGCTCATATTGAAACTGGTTTTTCTGGTTTAAAAAGACCCGAACTCCACTCCCTGAATTGGATTGGGAAGCCTGAAAGACTTTGATAGGTTCATAAAAACTTTTAAGAAATAATGGATGGAGAAAAATACAATAATTGCTCAGACATTCTGTCTAATGAAAACAAACGTCAAAAGGTCCAAGCAAAATTTTAATCAAAAGCCCTTTAGCAGAATATGGATTATGATTATGCGCCAAAAACTTATTAAATGTGCCTTCAGTAACAAGTCTTTACAACAATATTCAGTTATTGAAAAACTGATAAAATTAAAATTAACCAATGACTTTTACACATGGATCAGTGAAGCTAAATTAATAGAAAGCCAAATAGATAGTTTAAAAATAAATAGTAAAGTGATTTGCCAATATTTTTTGTGGAACAGTTTGCCTGAAATATATCAAACCCAATATATAAACATTACAAATAATACATATCCAAATTTAGATGAAATTTTAAATAATGCATTTGAAGTTCATAATAGAATTGGGAAGAGTGGGTTAGTAAATACAAAAACAAATGCAAATACATACACTACTAAAACTACATCACAAGTTGAGAAAAAAACAGTAGCTTTAGCTACTAATATTGATGTGAATCAAAAACAAAAAACAAATACTGAAACAACAAAAAGGGTGGGTTGTTCCATTTGTCAAACATTACAAACATCAGATTGTATGGACCATAAATTGTATAGTTGCCCAACTTTCAAAACACCTGAATCCAAATTGCAAAAAATTAAAGAATTGGGAGGTTGTATTAAATGTGGGTACTTAAATCATAAAATTGAAAACTGTAGGTTTAAATTTAATGCGAAATGTAGAAATTGTAATGCATGGCACTCCGCATTTTTATGTATTAAAAAACAAAGTGTACCTAATCCAACTCAAAAACCAAAAAACAATAAAAATAAAAATAATACACAAGCAGAAACATCAACCAATGTTGTTGAACTAAATGTTACACCTGTAGATAACCCATCCTCAGAACAAGTAGCAAATTGTTTGTTATTAAGTTCCTTAAATGTAACCAGCACTCAAAACATCACCCTTCCTACCTTCACCACAACTTGTATAAATAAAAACAATAACAACCAAGACTTGCGGGTTTTATATGATTCTGGGTCTGAAATAAATTTTATATCTCAAACAGTAGCACAAAAAATTAAATATAAAGTTGTACAGTCTGAAATAATGCTTAATGTAAAGGGTTTCAATGAAAGCAAATATTACAAAACTTCTATTATAGAAGTTGATATAAAAATAAATAATAAAAATAACAGTATTGTAGCAGCTGTAGTCCCTTCAATACAAACCAGAGTGAATATACCTTCCCCTCAAATTGTAAAAGCATTTGAAGAACATAAAATACCTTTAGCTGATAAGCACCTAAGAAATAAGAATAATAGGGAAATCCATATACTATTAGGTGTGAATGGAGCCCACATAATACCAATAAATGCATGTTCATTTGGTTTAACAAACAACAGTTCATTGTTATATTACACTTCTTTAGGAATCTTATTAGCTGGGGACTTGAATAAATTAATAAAAAATTTGCCATATTTGAAGTATATAAAGAAATTCACAGAACAAGCCGATTTGCTCGCAAAAAATGTCAAAATAGAAAATAAGATGAATGACTAGAAATGGATTACTCTATCTCATCTCTAGCTCAAAATAATAATACTAGCATAGAATTGGATGATGATCTAGTAAATAAAAATTTAAATGATTTATTAAATTACGATAGTTTTGAATGTCCTAAAAAATTCTCAGAGTTAGATATGGAACTTATTAAATACTTGATTACAAATACACATGTAGATATGGATACAGGTCGATTGATTATGCCTTGTTTATGGAATAATAAATTAATAAAATTTTTGCCAAATAATTTTTATTTGGCTAATTCTGTATTGAAATCAATACTTAAAAAATATAAAAAAGAGCCTCTAAAATTAGAAGCATATAATAATGTCATTTTTGACCAACTTAACCAAGGTATCATTCAACCTGTTGAAATAAATACAGTAAAAAATAACAATAATGTTTCATTTTTAGCTCATAATGCAGTATTTAGGGATCACGTAGAAACAACAAAATGCAGAATTGTATATTTGTCGAACCTATGCGATAAAACCCAAAAAACTAATTTATCACATAATAATGTTAGCTTACCAGGACCTAATTTAAATAATAGATTAGATATAGCATTAACACTACTTAGGTTCAATCAGTATCTGCTGGTATTCGATTTGGAGAGAGCCTTTCTCAATATTAAATTGCCTTTTGAGGATACTGAAAGATTCCATTTTTTGTGGTTCAAAAATATAAAAGAAAATGATTTTAGTATTGTTTCTTATAAATTAATGCGACTTCCGTTTGGTATTAGATGTAGCCCTTCCATTCTCATGATAGCACTTTATATAATATTGATATTACATGTTCATACTTGTGATGAGTTTGAGTATGAACTTAGGAAGATGTTGTATAACCTGTCTTATATGGATAACTTAGGTTATTCTTCATCTTCTGAAAGTGAAATTATTCTTGCTTATCATAAGTCTCATGTAATATTTAACAATTATGGGTTCAATTTGCAACAATTTCATAGTAATTCACCAGAGTTTAAGAAATTAAATTATAGTGAGTTAGACAATAATAGTACTGTAGATGAGCCTATAAATAATCACATAAAACTATTAGGAATGATATGGGATACTCATAATGATACCTTATATAATAAAAATAATGAAATGGACCCCAAAGCAAACACTTTGAGATCTATTTTATCTACTATAAATGGGTCTATTTGACCCACTAAATATTGGACTTCCTGGAAAAAACAGGGCTAAACTTTTTTTACATAAACTACAAAATAACAAAGATTTAACTTGGGACAAAAAATTAGATAGTAATTTACTAAAAGAATATAAAAATATTTGCTCACAATATAATAAAAGTAAAAAACCAGAACTAAAAAGATTTATTGGGGATTATGCTTCTTCATATAATATTATAGCATTTACTGACGCTAGTAAAGACATTTATGGTAGTGTCTTGTATTTACAAAATACAAATAGTAGTGAGCTGCATTTTTTGTGTGCAAAAAATAAATTAATTTCAAATAAAAATACTAACAGATCTATTCCAGTTCTAGAGCTATTTTCCGTAACATTTGGAGTACAATGTCTAATAGAAATGTTTGACAATTTAACTAATACTTTCACACCTTTAAAAATAAATAAATTACATTTATATACTGATTCAATGGTAACATTGAATTGGATTATAAATAAAATTGAAAAATTAAACAAAATTGAAAGAAAAGGAACCATTATAAATAATCAGCTGAATTTTATTGAAACTGCATGTGAAAAACACCCGATAACTTTTCATCATTGTGAAGGATCTCAGAATCCTAGTGATTATGTTACTCGATGTGTTTCATACAAAGTTTTATTAAATAATCCAGTTTATTAAATAATAATAATGAACGGTAAAAAGTCACTGTTCCAAATCCCTTATATAATAATAATACAGATTTTAATATTTATAATATTCAAACTTTTTCTTTTGTACCCTTATTTAAATTAGATAGGTTTTCTTCTTTGAATAAACTATTTAAGGTTTCACACTTTGTAAGAAAATTTATTCATAATTTAAAGCTTAAAGTACATGAGAAAAACCCCACTTTGTTTTCCAATTGTGACCAAAACGCAATATGCTCATATGAAGAAAGTTGTAATGTCATTTTTAAGCAATATCAACAAGAAAATTTTTCAGAAACATATCAGTATTTAATAAACCCAAAAAAATAATAAAGAAACAAATTTGGTCACACAACTTAATCTTTTTCTTGATAAAAACAATATAATTAGAGTAAAGAGTAAATTTGCAAATTTAGATGCTGATTTTAATCAAAAAAATCCAATATTGTTGCATAAAAATCATTCACTAACTGATATAATAATTAAAGAATTACATGTAAAAATGAAACATGCAGGTGTCTATAAACTTCTAGCTATAATAAGAAAGGAGTTTTATATTCCAACAGCATATTCAGTAGTTAAGAAAAATATCAAAAACTGTATAAAATGTAAATTAGTGTATGGCAGAACCATAAAAATTAATCAGAACCATTACAAAGATTATAGAATAAATCCATCTCAAATTCCATTTAGAGAAATATTTCTTGACCACATTGGACCTTTTAATATAAAAATAAATAATGTAGTAGAGAAGATTTACATATTAATTATAACTTGCACATACACTAGAGCTGTAAACCTTGTTCTATGTAAAAATGTAGATAATAAATGCTTTATCTCTGCTTTCAATTTCATGTGTTTGACTTTGGATTCCCACAACTTATAGTTAGTGACCAGGGAAGTAGTATAGTAAGCTCAGTGCAAATTATTAAAGATTTTATTAATGACATAGAGGTAAAAAATTATTTAACTCTCCATAATATAAAGGTTTTAGAATTTTCACCATACCCTGGTAAAGCAAGCTTTCTAGGAGGTTTAGTGGAATCTTTAGTCAAACAGGTGAAAAATATAATCTATAGTGCTATAGGAAAAAATATATTAGAGCAGGATGAGTTTTCTTTATTAGTTAGGGAAGCAAACATGCTTATAAATAAAAGGCCAGTAGCATTTAAGTCAATATTGAGAGACCCTGAGGTGGATCTAAATATCCCATTTGCAATAACACCGGAGATATTGCTGAAGGGATATGAGGTTCCAGCTCTGGTTGTTTCTTCTCATTTATTTCATGATGGTGTAGATCATTCAGATGATCCTGATTGGTCTCCTTGTGAACCTGATCAGGATCAGTTATATTTGACTTTTCAAAAATACAGAAAAGTGAAATCTAATTTGAATGATTTGTACTATGATGAATTCTTAGCAAACCTACAATATCTTGCCACTAACCAGCAAGATAAATATAAAAAAAACACACACACTTCACTGGGAGTTGGAGATGTTGTTGCCATTAAAGAAAAATTCTGTAAACCATACTTTTACAGCATGGGAACAGTACAAGAAATAAAAAATAATGATTTAGGAGAAACTGTTTCTGTAAAAATTAAAAAACCTAACCAAGAAATTATAACCCGACACACATCGGATATTATATTATTAATAAAAAAATATACCAAATTTCATGAAAATCTGCCAGAAACAGTTTCCACCCCTAATGATAAGAACAATGATGCTGACAGTAGAGTAAGAAGGAAAGCTGCAGTTCAATGTAGAGAGCTACATAAAAAGCTCATAAATCAAGGGCAACTTTAGTATCTCCAGCAGTGGGTATCTAATGGGTATCTGTGTCCTTCTGTAATAGAGACATTGATTTACATTTGAAATAACAATGTAGAGTGAATTTGTTATCATGTTTGCTTTGCATGCTTTTCAAATGGGTGTCTGTGTCCTTCTGTACTAGAGACATTGATATGCATTTGAAATAACAATGTAAAGTAAAATTTGTTATCAAATTTACTTTGCATACTTTTCAAAATTAAATTCATTTAGAATTTAATTTTGGCCTCCTCCCAGTGTTAAAAAATATACATTGTATAATGTATATTATGTACCTTATACAATGTATATTATTTTATTTTCTTTATATACTATATATATATATATATATTATTCTTTTTATTTCTTTTTTATTCAAGTGGCCATATTGAAGTGTGAAATTTGATTTTTGAATCCTTATTTGAATAATAAAAATAAATTTTTTAATAAAAAAAAAAATTAACTAAAATACACCATGAGCTGGTTTGAATGCACCCTAAAATGTATATGGAATTTGCCATGACATCAGAGATTCTATTGTTATGACTTTTGATTTTTGACGAATGGCAAAAGCCCAACCCTAATCTCTTGCAACATTTGAGCAATGAGAAAAAGGTGCAGACCTAAATATACACATTTTGGAGCCAGAACTATGTTTCTGGTTCTGCCACAACTGCATATCATAACAATACTATATATAAAAAAAGATCAAACATAATACTTCAATGAAAAAAGAAATAAAAAGAAAATTTAATAATAAATAACTACTTTTTATCTATTTTTTTTCATATACAATAAGTGGCCTAGGCCACCATACCTAGGCCTGAAGAAGTTAGCAGCATAGGCTAAAATAGTAGAAGAGGCCTTTCACCCCCAGATGAGGAGAGATTTATCATATTGGAGGAACTTTTTTTCATAAATAGGGTAAGCATCAAAACTAAGCTCATTCTGTATAGCTGATAGTTTGATTTTAGTTCTTGCCCACCATACTTTATATGGTAGAATTCAATAGAGAAGCTAACCTAAATCTTTAAATTTAAAGTGAATCATTACTGTAGAGTTGACTATTCAAAAGTAAATTAAAAAATAAAATTCAGTTTAAAGTAAAAAGTCAAATTTCATATTTTGATATAGGCTACTGAATGAAGAAAATTTAATAATAATAATAATAATAATAATAATAATAATAATCTAATAATAATAATAATAATAATAATAAAATAATAATATATAGATACATAATAATAATAATAATAAATAATAGGAAAATAAAATAAATAGGAAGCTTATAAGATCCCATCCTTACAGATTGGGTGTCTTGCTAGCTCAACTTCCACTAATACATCAACTGGTAATGGTTGTATCACAGAAGAGGAAAGAAGATCAGCTATAAAGAGGATTTTTTTTTAATAGATTTTAATGATTAATAATACCCCTATAATAGTTGTAAAGTTTTTTATAGTAAAAATTAAATCGACCTATTTTTGAAAAATCCCTCTTATTCTTTCTTCATATAATTATGGCATTTTCATATATATTTTTCTGTGAATATATATTACATATTATATATATAGTTATATATATAGTATATATATATTATATAATTACTATATATATATATATATATATATATATATATTATATTATATATATAGGGAAAGTGACCATTTCTCGTTTGGACGACGTTATTTTATGTGTAATTGTATTATTTTATTTATGATAAATTATTAAATAACAATTTAATAATTGGAAATATGGAAAAAAATTTGAAAATGAAATCTAGAGATAAACCTTAAAATGGTTAAATGGCTGTAAAGCGAATCAACGTTTATTCATAGTTCAAAATGATGTTATATTTGAAATGAGTGACACTTTGATGAATGTAGTATAATTCCCATAGTTCAAGATCCTGTATCCTTTGAATTAGATGGTCACTTTGTTAAGGGATGTGTAGATAATACTGCTTTAGCTGATACTGATATGTTGGAAAAGTGGGGATACATCGAATTTTGTATGTCCTGTTAGCTACTTTACCTTTGATAAGTAGGGAACTTTGTGAATGTTAGCAGATTATTCATACGTGAGGTATGTTAGGTTTGCCGTTGTACATTATATTCTTAGTTCAGGTTATGATATTGTTTAGCTTTATTGATGTGAAAACTTTGTTACCTTAGCACAGGGGTGCCCAACCTTTTGCATACCATACGCCAAATATTTTCACAGACGAGTTCAGATATATATTATTATATAGTATATAGTATATATATATATATATATATATTATATATAATATATATATTATATATTATAGTATAATAATATATATATTATCTATTTATATATATATATATATATATATATATATATATAATATATACAAAAAAATCAAAAAATACAAATTTTTCTCTTTTAATTATATTTTAGAATTCTTTGATTTAAAAAAAAAGATTTATTCGTTTTTAATAGCTCACTTATTATATAGTAGAAAGATGCAAGTAAGAAATATGAGAGAACACTGCCTCACTATCAACTGATAAAAACAAAATTTCAACTGATGATCATTGACGATATTTTATTACAAGGTAATTTAAAATGTCATGTTTCCAAATATGAGTTTGGCGGGAAAATATATTGAAATATGAGAGTTTGACGCTACAAAAAAATCATAAAATTATGATATATTTGTTACATACTTCTTTATATCTTGCCAGATTTAACAAATTTTCTGGAAATAATATGAATTTTTAGTTTCCATTAAATAATTCGTAAGAAATGAGGTGACCGTAGCACATTAAAATATATAAATCTACCAAAAAGTGTAGCCTGTAGCAAGGCGCCACTGCATAATGCATTCCAATGCCGCCCGTTTGGCGGCATGCGCCAAGGTTTGGCCACCCCTGCTTTAGCATATATTCGTTGGTTTGTATGATAATTTGGTAAGGTTATTGAAAATTTTTGGCTAAATATCACTATGTGTTAAGGTAAAAATACCAATGATATTTTACAGATACGTTTGAAAAAGTGTGAATAGGTTTACGTTCTGTATGCAATGTAGTAGTGTACTTTACTGTTGTATAAGTATGGACTATGTTAATGTGGCTGTTTATTTCGAGCCGTAAGTTGTTAGGTTTGTCGTTGTCATTATATTCTTAGTTCAGGTTTATGATATGTTTTAGCTTTATTGATGTTAAAAACTTTGTTAATCGCTAGCGTATTATTCGTTGGTCAGTATATAGAGAACTTATTTTTATGTTATGTGTTTATCCAAATGATACTCGAAATAATGACTTGAATCTAACAGATCAATTACGATCTAATAGATCATGGTAAGGGTGGTGGAGGGAATGAAGGGGCTGGTGGTTTGATTTACTGATTTATTGATTTGCTACTTTAAAATCAGTAAACTATTATGCTTTACTATGATATTTTATTCAAAGAACTTATTTTAATGTTATGTTTGAACAAAACTTTGTTATTATTTTTATGTTTGTTTGGATAAAACTTTTGTTATGTTTGCAATTAGTCGTTGGGGATTATGATTAGGTAAGGTTATAATGAATTTTTTGTTAAATATTACCTTGTTAATGTAAAAAAACTTTGTTACGTTACATATTCGTTGTCAGTATGATTAATTAGACATGGTTATGATAAATTTTTTTTGTTAAATATTGCCATGTTAATGTAAAATAACATTGATTTGTTAGAGACATGCTTGAAAAAAGTGTGAATAGGTTACGTTTTGTACGCTGTGTTTAGTTACTTTACTGTTGTTAAGCCATGAAAACTTTGTTAATGTTAGTAGTTTACTTCGTGCGTAGGTGTGTTAGGTTTTGTCGTTGTGCAATTAATTCTTAGTTCAGGTTTGCACGTTATGCTTATTATGTGCAAAACCTAGTTTTACGTTAGCATATATTCGTTGGTTAGTATAATAAAGAACTTATTTTATGCTATATTTTATCCGAAATGATACTCGAATGTGACCCTGAATCAATAGATCAATAGATCATGGAGGGTGGGAGGGGGGAAGGAGGGTGGCTGGTTGGTTTGATTTACTGATTTACTGCTTTAGGGATCAGTAAACTATTACATTTAACTATGATATTTTATTCAAAGACACTTATTTTTATGTTATTGTTGGTTAAACTTTATGCTTGCATTTTTTTGCAATTATTCGTTGGGAATAATGATAGTTAGGTAAGGTTATGATAAATTTTGTTAAATATTACTAAGTTAATGTAAAAAATTTGGTCTGTATGATAATAGAGGAGGTTATGATAAATTTTTTTAAATATTAATTTTAATGTTAAAAATTAACTTGATATGTTAGAGATATGCTTGACAAAGTGTGAATAGGTTAAGTTTTGATATGCTAAATTAGTTACTTTACTGTTGTTGAATATGGAAACTTTGTTATGTTAGCAGTTTATTCTTGCTTAAGGTGTGGTTAGTTTTGTCGTTGTGCATTACATTCTTAGTTCATGGTGAAGTGCTATGTAATAACCTTTATTAAGTGAAAACTTTGTTACGTTAGCATATATGTCGTTTGATCAGTAAATGATAATTAGACAAGGTATGATAATTTTTGTTTAAATATTACATGTTAATGTAAATATAACATTGGATATGTTAGAGAATAAACTTGACAAGGTGTGAATAGTTACTTTTTGTATGCTTATGTGACGTTCATTTAAGATATCGTTACGTGTGGAAACTTCGTTAATGTTAACAGTTCATTCGTGCGTAAGGTGTGTCTAGGTTTGACGTTGTACATTATATTCAAAGTCAGGTGAATGCTATGTTAGCTTTATTCATGTGAAAACTTTGTTACGTTAGCATATATTCGTTGGTTAGTGTATAAGAACTTGATTTTATCTTATGTTTATCCAAAATGATACTCGAAATGTGACTGAAACAATAGCAATAGATTAATAGATCAATAGGATGGTGGGAGGAGGGGCAGAGGGTAGGGTGGGTGGGTTTG